>JASDQU010683465.1:1493-17921 GCA_032191745.1 Picea mariana
TTTAGGGCTAACCCACTTCTAATTTCTCCATTAAATTTATTATTGAAATAATTTATTTTGTATTCACTTTGAACTATACTACACTCATCACTTCAATTTATTATTTACCTTTTAAAATCTCTTAAACCACTTTGACTACTTTGATCTTTTGGGGCTTTTAGATGACATATGAGAGTCCTCCAACTTTGTAAGGCAATAACTCTCAAACCGTGGGGAGCTATGTGACATTCCACATACCAACAGAAATGGAATGACATATACTATCCATATAGAATAGTATTACCTTCAAATATAACAAAAATCATACTGTTATCCATCTAACAAACTTGGGTCCATTACCCAAACTTGGGTTCTCCAACTTCACATGGTCATAACTCTCTGATCGTGAAGAGTTATGTGACGTTCTATATACCATCGGAAATGGCATGACAAACACTATCCATATAGAATAGTTTCCTTGACAAATTCAATGTACTTCATCTCATTATTCCACAATTAATCATGGGTTGTCTTACTCCGCAAAGCATCTTCATATGAGGGATTTCACCATAAGGGGACCACTTTGGAGTTCATACATATTTACTTCTTATCAACCATGAAAAAAAAATAATGATTTGTATTTACATAAAGCAATCTTGGGTCCATTACCAAAACCTTTGTGCTACAAGGCTTTCTTCAAGGGTTGACATCAATGACAACCAACCTTAATCAACAATCTCCCCCTTTGACATTGATGACAACACTCTAATGCAATACTAAAATCATATCACTCATTCTCCCCCTAGAAACATGCCTCTGTCCTCTGCATCTTTCTCCCTTTGTCATCAATGGAAAAGGTATCTTTCCATCCAGGGTTTCTCCCCCTGACTGAACTATCCTTTTATGGTGCTTCCTCATTTACATCTAAGACATATAAGATAAATATTCAAAAAAAATTAAAAAAGCATTCATTTTGGAGTAGAAATAAATCAAAGTCATTGGCAAAGATATTCAAAGGCTTCCCATGGAAGTGGTTTGTAAATATGTCTGCCACTTGTTCTTTTGTGCCCACATACTCAACTCTAATGTTCTTTTCTACAACCTGTTCCCATAGAAAGTGATACTTGATTGGAATGTGCTTTGTCTTGGAGTGCATCACTGGGTTTTTTGAGATACTGATGGCACTTGTATTATCACAATATATTAGAATGAGCTCATCATACTCAACCTATATATCTGTCAAAGTTTTTTTCATTCAAAGAACTTGTGTACAACATGCTTCTACTGCAATATACTCTGCCTTGACTGTAGATAGAGATATTGATGATTGTTTCTTGATTAGCCATGATAGCAAACACTCACCTAAGTAGAACGCTGCTCCACTGGTACTTCGTCAGTCATCAATACAAATTTCCCAATCTGCATCTGTGTAACCAATAAGTGATAGATACTTTCCTTTTGAATACCATAATACAAACTCTTTTGTTCCTTTGAGATATCTGAAGATCCTGTTTACTGCTAATACATGTGATTCATTTGGTGCTGCTTGAAATCGTGCCACCTGTCTAATTGGCTGTATTACATATGGTCTGGATGTTGTCATATATAGTAGGTTGTCAATCATTGACCTGTATTGCCTCTGTAGACTTCAAATCATCATCTTTTCTCAACTTACAACTGGTTTGCATGGTAGTGATAATTGGTTTTCAATCTTCCATTCTGAACCTCTTTAACATTTCTCTGATATACTTGGTTTGAGAAATAAAAAATTCTTGGTTGCTTTGATGTATTTGAAGTCCCAGAAAGAAGGATAGTTCTCCAAGTAATGAGATTTCAAAATCATTCTACATGTCTTTTGCATATTTCCGGCTTAACTTGTCATCATCACTACCAAAAATAATATCATCAACATAAACTTCAATTAATAAAATATTACCTTGACTTACCTTGATGTAGAGGTGGTTGTCTACACTTCCTTTTCTAAACCCTACCTACTGTAGATATTATCCAGTCTAGAGTACCATGCTCTAGGACCCTGTTTTAGACCATACAAGGCCTTCTTTAATTTACACACATAGTCTGTGTTTTCTCACAACTGAAATCCTTCTGGTTGTTCAATGTAGACTTAATCTTCAAGTTCCCCATTCAGAAAAGATGATTTTACATCCATCTGATATACTTTAACATTTTTGGAGCATGCATAAGATAAAAGCAAACAGATTGCTTCCATTCTGGCAACTGGGGCAAATGTCTCTTCAGTGTTGATTCCTTCAATCTGTGCATATCCTTTACATACCAATATAGATTTGTTCCTTGTAACTTGTCCATCTTCATTCAATTTATTCCTGAAAACCCATTTTGTGCCGATCACATTCTTATTCTTTGGTCTTGGAACTAATTCCCAAGTGTCATTTTTCTCGATTTGATCCAATTCTTGATCCATGGCCTTATTCCAAAATTCATCCTTGGTGGCTTCTTCAAAACAGTTTGGTTCAATTGTAGATAAGAGTGTTCGGTGTTTGTTATAGTGAACGGATTTTTCTTCTAGTCTCAACTCCTGCATCTTTGTTTCCAATAATCTGATCTGAAGGATGATTCTTCTGTACTCATTTGTTAGGTGTTTTTGAAGATACTTGTTGAACTTGGTCTTCTACTTTTGTCGGATTCTCTTCATCTTCACCTTCTACTTCTTTTTCATCTTCTTCTTCGAAAAGTTGTTCCATTGATTTGTTTTCTTCTTCCTTTGATTCTGGTCTGCCTGTTTCATCAATTGTTACGTTGATGCTTTCCACAACTTTGTTTAATCTTAGATTGTAACACTTGTATACTTTCCTTGTACTTGAGTAACCAACATGTATTCCTTTGTCCACATGAGAGTCAAAATTTCTCATTCTGCCATCTTTTCTTTTGATGTAGCATTTGCTTCCAAAAACTCTAAAGTGCTTCACATTTGCCGGTCTTCCTTTCCATAGCTTGTAGGGAGTTTTATCAGTGTTGTTTCTGAGCATTACTCAGTTTTGAATGTGAACTACTGTATGCACTTCCTCTGTCCAAAAAATTTCTGTCAAATTTGAATCCATTATCATTATTCGAGACATTTCTTGTACTATCCCATTCTTTATTTCAACAACTCCATTCTGTTGAGGTGTCTTAGCAATGGAGAATTGTCTTTTTATTCCATGATTGCTGTAGTAGTCCATAAATTCCTTTGAGGTTCATTCTCCTCCATTATCCGATATTAAGCATTCTATTCTTGAATCCATCTCATTTTCAACCATTTTCAACCATTTCCTTGTAGATCTTGAAGTTTTCAAAAGCTTCTGACTTGTTCTTGAGAAAGAAAACTACAATCATTCTTGTATAATCATCAACTAATAACATAAAGTATATATCACCTTTTAAGCCTTTTGTTGTAGTTGGTCCAACTAAAGCAATATGCACAATTTTCAGTGGTTTTTCCTTTGAATATTCCTTTTATTTGTACCTGGTCTTTGTTTGTTTTCCTTGATGGCAATGCTTGCATAAAGTGTTGGTTGGTTTTGCGATCTGGGGCATTTCTCTGACTGATTCTCTTTTGTTGATTTTGAAAAGGTTATCAAAATGCATGTGACCCATTCTTTTGTGCCATAGCCAACTTTCATCTTCCTTTCCTAGACAACACTTTTCATTTCCAATTTCGCTTAACACATATATGTTGCTTGAAGTTCTTGCAGCTGTAGCGACCAATTTTCCTGAACCTGCTTTTCTTATCTCACACTTTTGTGAATCGAAAGTAACTTTATAACCTTGGTAACACATTTGATTCACACTTAAAAGATTATGTTTCATATCTTTTACTAGTAGAACAGTTTTTGCCTTTTTATTCTTGTTCCCAATTCGGACTGTGTCTTTTCCAATGATTTTGGATGACTCATCATTTCCGAAGGAGACTGATCCATCTCTTTCCTTTCGTAATGTAAGAAACTTGTCTCTATCACCTGTCATGTGTTTTGAACATCCAATGTCAACATACCAACCACGTTTCTTCTGTTTAACTTGTAGAGCGACTGTGCATTCTTCATTGCTATACTGAACTTGTTTTATTATCCATGTCATTTTCCAAGGTTCTTGTTTGTGACTCTGTTGAGGTTCTTTAGGAGGGACTATCATTCTGCAATTTTTGGCCATGTGTCCAAAATTGTTACATTTGTAACATTCCACTTCAGTGATCAAAGATTCAAACCTGTTGTAACTTCTTCTTTATGTTTCACTAGGTCTTCTTGAATAACCCCTTTGTGTATGGCTCTCAAAGTAGTTATTGTTCCTGTTGTTAGCTCTGCAATTTACATCTTTATGTCCAAAATTATTACATGCATAACATAAACTAAAAAATATAGTTTGATACCTGGTAGTTGAAGATATTCTGAAAGGAGGTGCTCTTGTGAATCCTTCTTCTTCTTGAGACCTGTCTATCTGTTGTTGATTCTGAAGTCAGAATCTTCTCGGTGGAGGAGTGTCTCTGTAATCTTCCTTGTATATCTTTTTATCCTCTTTGATTGTTTCTGCATAGATTTTTGGATTTGTTTCTTTCTCTATTGTTTTGGAGCTTGATTCATTTTCTATCTGATTGTATCCAAGTCCAGACTTGTCAAGATGAGATTTTTGACTGCTGATAATGTCATCCAAAACTTTTGAGCTATTCTGCATATTTTTTTTTTGAATATCATTTCTTAGTGTGACAATCTCTACTTCTAGGTTTCCAATGATCATGTCCTTTCCTTCTAGCTGTTATTTAAGTGCTTCTTCCATTATTTTATCTTCTTCTATTTGAACCTTCAATTTTGTGATCATTTGTTCTAGTTCTTGAGTGTCTTTTTTTTTTATCTAGTTCTGCTTGTAGTTTCTTGTTATTATTATTTTCTCTTCTAATAACTTCTATGACACTCATTAATTCTTCTCGGAAGTCAACTTTCGCCTCTTCAATTTCTTCTTCATATGCTTCTTCATATTCTTCTTCGAATTCTTCTTTGAATTCTTATTTATCAGAGTCTTCTACTGCCATAAATAGAACTCTCCCTGTTTCATTCTCACTGACTTCATCTTCATCTAATGATGGAATGTCTTCTTTGGTGAAAAAGATTTTCTTGAAAATTTTCTTTGTAGTTCTTTTACCTTTATATGTTTGTCTGCCTTTTGAGTAAACTTCATCATTTATCTTTTTCTTATGAGGACATTTGTTAGCAAAATGACCAATACCATCACAATTAAAACAAATTAAAGGAAACTTACCTCTATACCTACCATTGGTTCCCTTGTTCAGTCTTTTGACGAAGTTGGCCACTTCTTCATAATCTTCCAAGATGTCGCTGTTGCTGCTATATTCTTCTTGTTCCTTTTTCTTTTGCTTTGATCTTCTGGATTCTTTGTGTTAGGCAGGAATATTGTCGTTTAATTCCGTTGTAGTATTTTTCCAACCATTTAATTTTTCAATCTGAGGTTCATAGGCTTACGAAGCACACACACTATATATGTAGGACTGAAGTGGAAGTAATTTAATCTAAACTACTAAAATGAAATTAATCTAGGAAAGCATTGAAAGACTAACTAGGAAAACAGGAAATTGCATAAGAAAAAACATGTAAAGAGCAACAAGACAACATAACATATGTGAGCTCACACAATAAATCAATCTCAAATTATATTACAAGAATCAAATGACAAAGAATAACAATGAAAGAATCAAAGCTAAGAATCCCTTTCTAAGACTTTAAGCTGATCTAAGTCTAATATCTCACCTCTAACTCCAATTTTCCAAATTATCCATCACATGATGTCTCCCCCCTTCATGAAGAGAGAACACTCTCTTATATACATGAAAGTCTTGAAGAGTGTCATAATTATAGATCCACTATTCTCTCAACTTATTCCTTTAAATCCTCCACTCATATCTTGGATAAGATATCCTATCAAAATCTCCATGATCTTCTCCTTTGAATATGCTTGAATGATTGTCCCAAATATTCTTCAAATATTCAAAGCTTGAAGATGAAATTCGAATTTGAGGCTACGTGGTAATATTTGGCTTTGTTGAAATATTCACATATGCCTACACACATCATCAAACTCATCCAACCTTTATATATAATGAAAATATGTCATTTTTCCAATATTTAATCATAAATTCACTTATAATACTGAAATGAATACAATGGAAAATAATAAGGAGAAACCCAAGTATCATTATGGAAATGGTACGATGGAAGGTTAATGGGACGATGAAATGTAAGGAATAGTGAAGGAAAAAGATGATATAAATGTGACATTTCTGATGCCCAACATGCCCCCCAACTCAACTTGTTGCATGTCCTCATGCAACCATGCATGGATCTTCTTAAGAACTTTTGGCATTCAAACTATGGATTTGATTGATGATGTCCTTTTAACAAGGAATGTTTCCAGGGTATGCGATACAAGAGTAACAACAAGTGAAATATGTGTAACAACATGCAAAATTTTCTTATGGTTGGTTTTTGTGTGACAACCATGAATACAAAAGATGTTGGTTCTTGTGTTAACAACATTCATTTCACTTATTGATTTTCTTGTTGCAATAATTTAGCCATGTACTTCACTGGAAATAATAAGCTATCAATGTGCATAAGAGAGCATTAATGAGTATAAGAAAGCCTTTTCTTTATCTTTATGAATCATGCCAATACGTATATCAATAGAAATGCAACAAAGTGTTGTTGGAAAAGAAATGTTAGTGAATCATAAGTGGAATGATGAGATGGTAAAATGAAATAATGGTAATGAATATATGGTGAAATAGTTTAGTTCCCCCCCCCCAATAATGGTAAAATGGAATAATGGTAATGAATATATGGTGAAATAGTTTAGTTCCCCCACCCCCGCCCCCAACTGAAGTGGTTGCATATCCTCATGCAACTTAGGGTAGGTTATGAAAGGAAAAAGAACATGGCGAGGAAATTTTCCAAAATATTCAAGTCATCATATAAGGTATTGTGTGATTAAAGCTTAGAAAAGAACATATCTCCACTTACCCAAAAAGTATATGTAGTTGTTGTGGCTGCTGGATCAAGAAAACATGACTGGCGCTGTAGCTGCAACTATTGTAACTGCTGAAGCAAAGAATATCTAACTGTGACTAACAGAATATGGAAGGTGTCACTGCTGCAAGATCAGGAAAATGGAACTGCTGATGCTACTGCTACTGTAACTGGATCATGGGAAGTGAAGAATTTGAACTTCTACTACTGAATCATGAGAAATGTGGAAGGCAGAGAATATGGAACTGTAGCATTCTCATAGATATGAAATCAAACTGCTGCAACTACTAAGGGGATCATAAAAAAGTGTGTAGTCTTCACCTACTACAAAACTGATGGTACAATTCTCATCATGCGAATGAATGTGTCGATGTCGAGCATGAAGAGAAATCATTGGATTACCGACCATTGATGAATGCCATTAACCAATGTGAGACAAACTCACCAGTGATGTCAATGAATGTCAAGGTACCCGAGTACATCTTACGAAGTGCGAATAGATGGGCTGATGTCGAGCCACTTGCAAGATCTAACGATCAAGGGACATTGATGTATTCCCATGATTGCTAGCAAGAGAGCTTGCCATTAAGGCATGCAAGCTTCAAGGTACTAAAAAAGGAACTCTAGTCTATATCCTAGATAAGGTGCTAAGGTCGATGGGGCAAGACTTGTTGAAAGGTGGGCCTTAGAGAATCCCACATCAGTCAATGCGAGTTTGTAAAAAGATTGGTATGACTATAGATGTAAAGATCTCAGTAGTAACAAGGTTTATGATAAGGAATCAAGGGAATGTAATCATGGAAAAAGGAGTTTGTTTTATTTAGAAGGAAAACTAGAAAGGCAAAAATGAATGGAAAAAGATAAAGGAAATGAGGTATGCAACTCAGAAAGATAGGCATGTGTAAAGTCATGAAAGTTAAGGCAGTGGAAGATCGCTTCAACACTAGGGATGACCAATAGACTTTGAAGGAGAAATATGATAGTGTCTCATCATGAAATTATTTGGCAAAATGCTGAAATATGGGTGTCGCAACATGGTCTATCAGCATGGGCACTGTGTAACAACAAACATCAAGATGCACAAAAAATTGTTGTGTAACAACAAATTGTTTCTGTGTATCAACAAATTGTTTCTATGTATCAACAAACATCTGGATGCCCAAAAAGTTTATGTTGAGTAATAGCTCCTTCAAGCTGTCTNATGGAAAATGAGCGTCTTGTTCCTGCAATCAGTCTTTAGTACTAATCCTGTAATCAAAAATTCATGAGAGCATCACAAAAAAAAAACGCAAGAGATAAATGCAAGCTAATTGAAAAATAACTGCAATTATACCTGCTGTCCACACTTATTCGCTTTGTCATTGATTTCTGCCAAAGTTAATCCAAGAAAACAAATTAGATTTGAACTAGAAAATCATGCGTTCATATTGTTTTCAGGAATATCCATTTGCAATTTTAAATTTTTTGAGTTTTTAAATGTTTTTATTGTTTTTCTTTCCATGAAAAGATTTTTGTATGCTTTTATTATTATTATTATTTTTATTGTTTTTCTTTTTACAGCAAAACGAATGAAAATTAAATAAATTCATGATGCGGAAATGAAGCAAACTTAATTATTCTAGAAATATAAATAAGGTCATAGCACAAAAATTCATAAGAAGTTCCATCAAATCAAAAGATCAACTATAAAATTCAACTTAGTCCTTCTTGCATGCACCAAAACATCATTTATTTGGTGCCATAAATCCTATGCTACAGCTTGGAAAGTTCTATCAAAAATCTCTTGTGCAATAATGCTTTCAATCCTTTCTATGTTGCTGTCGTTGATGAACGTCTGTTGCTTATGCAACGACCATTCAAGGAAAAAGAAACATGGTTATGACACTTCCATTCATCCCCTACTGACTAAAAATTCAAGAAACAAGACAGTGAATTCAGAGATATTTGGATTGCACTTAGGATGGATCCAAGGTTGTTGTCATTAACTTCCCTGACAATTCTGCATTGTATGAGTTACTCGACCAGACCTGCATTATCATTCACCTTTAGATATTCCACAAGTTAGATAACATAAATGCATATGTCATTTAAAATGCATCACCTCAGACACATCACCGTTAGAAAAATTAACATGGCGATTTGTTTATGGATAATCAAGGGTGAGTCGAGAGAAAAATGACAGCCAGCCTTTTGTTTTCTCAAGAAGACATCGACATAATTTCTTCTCAAAAAATGCCGATAAGTAGATCTCAGTACAAATTGATGCTCCACTTGACAATCATATACCAAAATCGCATTTAGTTATCTTACCAGTTGGGGTAGCGAGAGATATAAAAACTACGTGCACATAAATGAGAAATGACGCATTGTATTGTATTTCTAGAATGAGGCGTACCCGACATTCATCAATTGTTGAATTGTATGCTTAAATTTTTTTCTTGTTTGCACATGAATATGGTCCAAAACATTTTTCAATGAAATCTCATTCAAGTGCACACCATGTTTCTGCAATTCTTTTAAATAATCCAACTCAATAGGCTGCAAAAATAACATAGCTTCCCCTTTTTGAAATTCTGTTCTACCAACCATGTGCACATATTCATTTGAATCTCCTAGAGAGTCATACTGGATAATGTATCCAACTTTTGGAAAGTCCAAGCCTCTTGCTGTGACATTACTGCATAGGAGAAGAGCACATTTTTCTTCATTATATCTAGGAAAAGTTTGTTGTCGTTCTGCTTGTGCCATATTTCCATGTAGACGAAACGTTTTGGATTTTATGAAGCTTCCCTTTTCTTCATCCACCTCTTGAAAATGTGTAACCCAGTAAAACTCACTTATGAGTGCATAGTGGAAATCCACCGCACCACATGCTGAGAAGAAAACCACAACCTTGCGAGAAGGTTTTGCTTCGAATTGAGATCGCAAAAGAGCCAACAACACTACAAACCTTAAATGACATGGCACCTTGATGTAACTCTGAATTGACGTAGATAGAAATCCGTATTCTGATGCTGAACTACAAGTTCCAGGTAGAGCCCGTTCATTTGTTACTGCATAGCCCAATGGTGACAAGATTGTTCAAACTTATCTTTGAAAGACCATTAACCTGCTCTTTCAGTGTTGCTGACAATAGCAAGTTCTGCCGTTGGTACTCATCATCAGAAGACTAGTTATTTGCTGTATTCTCATTGTCAAATACAATTTGCCCAGATGTTGCGAGTTAAAGGGTCTCTCATCATCCCATTCTTGCGAGGTATTTGAATCGTTTGACATGAAGGTGATAAAACTAGACATGTGAGGTGAGCTGGAGCGCAAGGAAATCCGCGATTCAACTTCTCAAAGTGTCGGCCCCATTTTTTTTTCGAATCACCTTCTCCCAACACGATTTGCTTTGGTCCAATAATTTCTCTTCTCATTCTCCAATATGTCAAACGATAGCAGGGAATCAAGCGGGTTATTTGTCCATGCTTTCAGGGATAAAAGGAATCACCGACATAGAATTTCTTTCATTTCAATCAGGGATACACCTACAGGATTGATCTTATTGATCAGATGAAACCTATAACTAGTGAACACATAAAACGCGAGGATTGCCAAATCTCCATATCACGCTAACTAAGAGAACATCTATGTCCATGCAAACCAAGTCTCTTCAACAAGCACACGTGAAGCACCCACTGTTTCGATTTTGAGAAACCCATCAACTGGTCAATTGAGCAAGGGATTGCCCATATCAATCACCATACCCACAATAGGAAATTTGTCCATGATGCATATTCTCAAGTGCTTTTGAATTGGTTTTGAATTGCAGTGATTTGAAAGTACGAAGAGCTGCAAAATAGACAGGTCACTCGTTCAAGTCATCCCAAGATGAAAAAAAAACAAATGGCGAGCCAACCTTGGCATATGACCCAGTCTTCATCAATTCGTGACAACTGCAATGTTCGCCATCATGAATTTAGCAGTAAAATCATGGGCGTATAATTCTGGATGTGTCTTCTTCATTTTGCTGAGTTGAAGGTGAGTTCCTACTCCTTATATTTTTTTGATGGAAATAGGGAGTGATCTGCACGCTGAGAAGATCTAGACTTGGTATCGTCTCTAGCGTTCCAAAAGTAAGACTGAGTTGAGTGCCGGTGTAATTTAACATTTCAACTACCATTAGTTGAATGCTTGTGGATAGGTACAATGGCTACTCCTCTACAGAGGTGGATAGGTGCAATCGACTGATTTGAGTGCCAATGTAATTCAACGTTTCAACTACCATTAGTTGAAATCTTGCGAATTGAAAAACACAATGACTGGCCACCCTAGGCACAATACGATCCAACTGCAGCAGCAAGGAAAGTGCAATTTGTCATTTTGCTGCATTTCTAGATGTGGCCTTAGTGCAAAGACAAAGAGATATCCCATTTTAGCAAATTTTCAATGAAGTCATCTTAAAAAAATTAACATGTACTCCTGTGACTAGTCCCGATACTCTCTTGTTCACTGGATGATTCTCGAAACTGTAGATCACGTATTGGCTGTTGTATAAATTTCAAAGACAGGATTACACCAACCGGTCATGATCGTAAGAATTATCAACTGTGCAAATAAATTTGGAGAAGATGTGAAGACACGTGGCCACATCCAATCTTTATTTATTAATGGTGTTGATTTTTATTTATTTAATGGTGAAATGGCCGATCGCTTTAGGATCTGGACCGATTGTGAATTAATTATTGTTGACATATTTTGATATCGACCTGTGGATATGCATAATCATAATCTTTCCACCAATCATCGCAACAATTTTCGGCAGTTAAAAGCCATGGTAAATAGGGTATATTGTTGCAAAGATCTCGCAACTGAATCATGATTTTGATTTTACGCAACAATAATTAGGTAAGGCAGAGAAAGAATAGTTGCACGATCATGATTTGGTTCTTATTTTTCATTCAACAACCCAATTATAATTTCTGATATGAAGCTCAAATTAAACATGGAGACCGGGGAAGCAAATCACAACTTCTTAATTATTAGAAAAGATAAGAGCTATCACATGAGTTGCATTGGGATCCTTGTGCATTGGGAGACTAGGGTAGTTTGCTTATTATCACAAATCTGGAGATATATCTCTAAAAAAAAACTATTTTGTTGCTGTTGTGTTGCAATTTTTTTTTCAATGATCACAGAGAGAGACGAGATCTTAATTGAGCGGTTTTGAAGCATTTGAGGGTGTTTGCAGCTGGTCAAATGTATGGATCAAGAGTTGTGAAGAATTACTGCAGGTTTTACATGGGTAGTGCAACTCAATCGAGAGCAAATCAGACACACACATTTTTAGCGTGGAAGGATGTAGGCAAAAGATGACATTGTTGCCATTCAAACTAAAAACTATTGCAGCAGGAAACGAATTTTTTTTGCACAGTTTAAATGGAATTCAATTGACCATAGTTTAGCATTGTTTTAAGCATGAAAAATGCAGTTTGTTTTTTTTCACCTAATGTGTATTGTTTTTATTTTGCAGGTTGAGGATGGATATGTAACAAAGATTTTTATTTTTATTTTATTTTATTAAATGAAAGCAAGAAATTTTAAGAAGAATTTAAATGAAATTTTGATCAAATGGAGACATGTTTATTGAAAATTGTAGGCGAAAAATGTTCATAGTTTTATTGTTTACATATATGCAAATTTATTCAATCACTGTTAAAAAAAAAAAAAAAAAACGTCATTGTTTCAACATATAAATTTTGCTGTAACAATGACTGTCTCAGCATGTAAAAATTTCACTGTTTCAGCATGCTGTAACAGCATGTAAAAATTTCACTGTTTCAGCATGCTGTAACAACATGTAAATTTTTTTCTATATTAGTATGTTGTAACAATGAAAATTTTCACTGTATCAACATGCTGCAACAACGTAAAAAAAATTCCGCTACATCAGCATGTTAAATTGGTTTTATTGTGATTCACTGTTAAGCATGTTTTGCAAAAACATTCATTCTTGAAATCCAAATCATCCCTATTTTTTGATCCTCGCGATCGCTTGAAGTGCAGAGGAGAGCATACTTATTCTAAAAGAAATTAGAGCAAAAACATTGTTTTATTCATTAGCCTACCTACTCTATGCTAATTAGAATTAAAAATTGGTTACGTGTAGGCAAATTTCCAGTGGAGCCAAGAACGCAACAGTAACAACAATATGTTCATGTGCAATTTTTCAAATGAAAAATAGAAATTTACCTGAATAAACGAATTTTGTTGCTGTAACAACAAACTAAGAAATAAAATTTATCTGATCGAGTGCTTACTTGGAACCATTGCTCGATAATGATTTCATAGGCGTGTTTTTCCTCGCTCAGATCTTGCTGTAACTCCTCTTCATCTTCCTTAATCTCCTACTCGAACGTTTGTTCATCATCTAATGTGTAGGAGTCTTCAGATATTGAAACCTCGTTTGTTGCTGGAGGATTGTTTGAATCTTTAATTGTTGTCAAGATCTCCTCTCCCTGAGAAGAGGAGATCCCGACTTTCACAAGGATCTGAGTGAGTAGTTCCAAGATAACACTCATTGTTAAAACATATTGAAAAAGAATATTCTTACAACACCCAAATAAAAAAAAATAAAAAAACACATGAAAAATACTCTTGTTGAAACACATACTCTCCACAGTTGCGGAAAACACACTTCCTACAATTGAAATTCACACTCTAGAGCTGGCAGAGAGAACATGAGGAGTCTCCACTCAAGTAGCTGCTATGACCCCTTACCAACACATGCAGACAAACTTGTAGGAAATCAAACTAAACCTCAATCCATCGTGCTTCCCCGACAATGATGCCAAAATGTTAGGCGAAAATATTGTCATTTAATTCTGTTGTAGTATTTTCCCAACCATTTAATTTGTCAGTCTGAGGTTCGTAGGCTTACGAAGCACACACACTATATATGCAAGACTGAAGTGGAAGTAATCTAATCTAAACTGCTGAAATGAAATTAATCTAGGAAAACATTGAAAGACTAACTAGGAAAGTATGAAATTGCATAAGGAAAGACAACATTTGAAGAGAAACAAGACGACATAACATATGTGAGCTCACACAATAAATCAATCTCAAATAATATTACAAGAATCAAATGACAAAGCATAACAATGAAAGAATCAAAGTTAAGAATCCCCTTCTAAGACTTCAAGTTGATCTAAGTCTAATATCTCACCTCTAACTCCAATTTCCCAAATTATCCATTACATGATGTCTCCCCCCCTTCATTAAGAGAGAACACTCTCTTATATACATAAAAGTCTTGAAGAGTGTCATAATTACAGATCCACTAATCTCTCAACTTATTCCTTCAAATCCTCCACTCATATCTTGGATAAGATATCCTATAAAAATCTCCATGATCTTCGCCTTTGAATATGCTTGAATGATTGTCCCAAATATTCTTCAAATCTTCAAAGATTGAAAATGAAATTCAAATTTGAGGCTAGGTGGTAATATTTGATTTTGATGAAATCTTCACATATGCCTACACACATCATCAAACTCATCCAACCTTTATATATAATGCATATATGTAATTTTTCTAATATTTAATCATAAATTCACTTATAATACTGAAATGAATACAATGGAAAATAATAAGGGGAAACCCAAGTATCATTATGGAAATGGTATGATGGAAGGTTAATGAGACGATGAAATGTAAGGAATAGTGAAGGAAAAAGAGGATATAAATGTGACATTTCTGAGGCCCAACACTTTGAAGGGTGCTTCTCTTACATCTGAATTTTCCTGTTCAGTTCTCGTCTCATATGCTATGAAGATTCCATACAGTTCGTCCATGCTTATTGATTTTAGATACGATCTTTCTTCTAGTGCTGATATATTAGGTTTGAATCTCATAGGAAGAGATCTTAGTACCTTTTGAACAATTATAGACTCTTCAATTTCTTCTCCCAATCCTATGATTGCATTCACTATTTCATCGACTTGTAAGAAGTAGGCTACAATATCTTCATCTTCCTTCATTTTTAGTTGTTTGAACTGACCTATGTAAGTTTGAATATTTTCAGCTTTGACTTTTGAATCTCCTTCATAAATATTTCGAAGCTTATCCCAAATCTCTTTAGAAGATTTACAATGTGAAACTGTGGTGAATACCGTATCACTAAGACCATTCAAAAGTGCATTTTTTTCTTTGGAATTATTCTCACCGAATTTCACTGCTTTGTCTATTGTTCGTGGAACTGTTGGTGTTGTGTATCCATCTACAATTGATTACCAAACTTGAAATACCTGTGCTTGTATATATGTCTTCATCCTTATGGTCCAAAAGAATACTTCTGTCCATCAAACTGTGGTATTCCAATTTTATATGAGTTGGTACTCTCCATGATCTACCTTTCAGTGGTTAAACTGATTTCTAAAGGAACCTACTCTGATACCAATTGTTGGAATACTGAGAGGGGGGATGAATCAGTAATAGCGTAATTATAATCCTTTTTCTAAAAAATATTATATCAATGTAGAATTATTATCCAATAATGAGAAGTAAGAAATAAACAATCACACACATACATAGTACACTAGTGTTTTACGTGGAAACCCAAATCGGGAGAAAACCACATAATGCTTTTTCTTATATGTCTTGAAGAATTACATTCATTGGAAGGACCAACTTCCTTTTTTTTCCAGTTGCAATTGGAAGGAGGCTCCAACCCCCTAGTTTCTCAGGATACAACCTGAGGGAAGCTCCAACTCCCCAATTCTCTGGCTACAACCCTCTATGTTCTCCGGCTACAACCCGAAGGTGGCTACAACCACCTGTCCTTTCCCCGTCCTACCAACCTGAAGTAGAAGTAAAATGATGGAACCAGTTTCACATTATCATTGTGAGATACACCAATGTAAACCTGTACCAATAAATATGAACCATGCATCAAACTGTACCTCAAACTGTAATCAGCCTGTACCATAAACAAGAGCATCAACCATGCACCAACCTGTACCAAACAACCTGTAATAAACATGTACCATAAACAAGTGCATCAAACCATGTACCAAGTATGTACCAATCATGTGTCAACTACTCATCAACTATGACTTATCAATATGTACCAACATCATCAACTACACACCTCATGTATGTGACAACTCATCAACTACTTGTCTCAACCATGTACTCAACATGTACCTCAACCATAAGCCCTCATCAATTTCATCATCCAAATCTTATTTATAACTTTGTAATAGACGGGGTATATATGATCACATTACTACAAACCTTCCTTAACTTTAACAACAAGAGACTATCATTTTCATCAAACTTTTCTTTAGTCTCACATGCCTAGTTTTGGATTAGTCAACAACCCTAACTTGAAGTAATCATAACTTTGAACCTGTA
>JASDQU010683466.1:0-19894 GCA_032191745.1 Picea mariana
ATAGTATGAATATATCCATGTGAATACATGTGTTGAAGTCGAACATGGTAGAAACCACTTGATTATTGGTCATTAGTGTATACTGTTAACAAGTGTGAAGGAAATCACCATTAATGTCAATGGATCCCAAGGTATTCTAGTACAATCCAACGAATTTGAATCAATGAGATGAGGTCGAACACTCGACGGAATCTCTCAATCAAGGGTCGATAATGAAAACCCACTATTGAAAGCAAGGAAACCTGCCATTGAGGCATGTAAGTTCCAAGGTACCAATTAGTTTCTAAGTCTAATTCTTGGATAATGAGTTGAAGTCGACAGGAAAAGACTCATCACAGGAGGGCCTTAATGTATCCCACATCAATGACACGAAACAAGTAACAAGATTTGATGTAGATCAGAGTAACAAGTGATTCGGGACTGACTCAGGGATGCCCGACGCAATAGAAGGCTTAAAAACTACAGAAATGGCCGACGCAATAGAAGGATTTCCATGTTGAACTTCTCTTTGAACATATTGACGACATGAAAACTGTCTTGGAAACACTGAATCAACAACAAGGATCATAGACCAATTTGCAATCTTATAAAGGAGTATGATCAGAAGACAAGTGGATTTTCCAACCTAGACACAAAGCGAGTGAAAGGGTGTCATGTTCAAAAGTGACTCTTCCACAGAATATAGGTTTAGACACAATTCTTTCCCAATTTTTTCCCCCACCATTTCTGGTGAGTACCTCTTTATTTTTACACAAGCTTGAGGAGGATAACATATGCTTGTAATGTAATCTCATCCTTCGGACAAGTCCCTCGGAGTATGTTTAACAAACCCTAGGAAGGATTGGTTCGGTCCCATTGCAGTTCTTTCGATGTTTATTTAACGAGTCCAAAGAAAGAAAACTCATGGGTTTTTCATGTTTAGAGAATCTAAAAAACACTTAAGGAAAACTTAGGTCCCATATGGGCCTTTCAATGTTTGTTTTATGAGTCCAAAGAAAGAAAACTCATGTGTTTTTCATGTTTAGAGAGTCTGAAAAACACTTAAAGAAAAATATTTCAGTTCCTTTTTCATAAAGTAGTCTGATGAGACCGAAAAAGAGATAAACTATCGCTCAACAAACATTTTCTTAAAATACTTTAACGAGCGTGAAAAGAACAAGATTCTTCAGCAATCTTTTCATGTTTAGAGAGTCTAAAAAGAGCTTAAAGGGAACTCCAATGGGTTCCTTTTTCATATAACCTTTACGAGTCCAAAAAAGTGATAAAAGTATACTCGGTTACATTCTCACGTATTTACAAGCACGAGAAAAAACAAAGACTAAGCTCGGTAACTTATTCTCATGTATTTACGAGCATGAGAAATAACAAAGACTAAGCTCGGGATTGTTTTCATTTTTACGCAAGATTTAAAACAAAACAAAACTATGCTTGGACCTGGTTTTATTTTTACACAAGCTTGAACCAGAGGAAACTATGCTTGAGGTAAGTGGTTTCATTTTTACACAAGCTTGAACCATAGAAAACTATGCTTGTGACTTCCCAATGCATAACAAAGGGATGGTTGGTACTTAGCCCCCAGCTTAAGAAGCTAGCGACTCAAGTTCAGCATGAAGTCCAGAGGTTGAGGCAAATGTCCCCCAAGCTTTGTTTCATCCAACTACCAAGGAGAATTAAATGAAGCTTCAAATACTAGATGAAGGACTTGACTCAAATAGAGAGGGGGAAAACTATTTCATTTTTAAACGAGCTTGACATAGAAACAAGAAGTATGCTCGTAACCTCTTTTTCATTTTTTAACGAGGTTTCCATAGAGATGAAAAAACTATCATCGTAAGTGGTTTCATTTTTTAACGAGGCTGAACTTAGAAAACTATGCTCAAGTCTGGTTTCATTTTTTAACGAGCTTGAAATCAGAAAATCATGCTCAAAGACCTCTATTTCATTTTTTAACGAGGTTGCCTCAGAGATGAAAAAACTATCCTCGGAATTTCTCTCATGATCATGGATTCCAAGAGGACAATGCTCTGGAATGGCACCATGTCAAGGGACAAAACTCGGTCATGGCTTCCAAGAGGTCTTCACTGGAAAGAAGAAATACACTCTGGAAGGACACCCTGTCGAGGGTCGCGATAGGAGTAATTTTTTGGTTACTTGGATAAGAATTATCCCACAATATCAGGGAAACTAGTAAAAGGATAACCATTCGAATGCCAACCCATTCTTCTAGAAGATTCCCTTCTAGAACCATCAAGACTTCATCTTTTTCCAAGCTTTAGAACAAGTTCGCACCCTAGCTATGTAGCACAGTGTGATAAGTTTGCACCCTAGATGAAGGTAGCCTGTGAGAATGGGTCATTCTCGCACCCTAGGATATTAGCAACCTACGAACTCTCTTCAAAAGTATGTTTTCTGGGAAGAGATGAATGTCACTTTTCTCAGGAGAAATTTCTTATGAGAAAATGCTTATTTTTCCCATGTGTAGGCATTCTCGCACCTTGCCTATAGAGCAACCCAAGAACATATTACACCCTAGCTATGGTGCAATCTACGAGAATTAGGCATTCTTGCACCCTACCTATATAGCAACCTGGGAACTTCCTTTCTTACAGGGCATCAAAAAATGACAAGACTCAATCCAAAAAAATTTACAAACAAGTTTGCAGGCTGACAGTGTATTACAGTGTGAGAATCAAAGATTCTCGTAGGCTAAACAAAGGTTGACTGGGAGGGGTTCGCACTGGACTTAACACCAAGGTGTGAACTAAGGTGTTTCTCGTAGGCCACTAAAGGGTACAGTGCGAGAATGCCTGTAAACAAGAAAAAATTTGAAAAATGACTAAATTTGAGTGAACTTTCAGATCTAGAGAGTCTGGATGGACCTCCCACAGACTCAGAGACTAGAAAACTAGCAATCAAAGCAAGGGAAACTAGCATAACTAGGAAACAATCCATTCCCTAGAGGAGTCGCCAATTTTTTTATTGGACTAATCGGTAGGTGTGGACACTAATAGATCTCCCTAGATCCACTTAGATCTAGAACAAAATAGGACAGGAAATTACTCTTTCCCTAAGTTATGACCATTGAATTAGCTAGTAGGGAGGAAGAAGTAACATACCTTTATATCACTTCCTAGGGTCTTTGTTTCTCCCGCTTCACTCCGGTGCTCTCATGAGGTCAAGACCAAGACAACACAAACCAACCAAAGTGAAGATAGAAAAATATATTCAACTGTCAAATTATGTGTATGATCAAGGAATTACACAATAAATAAAGAATGACTTTATGGGAAAAGGACATGCCACTGTATCATATTAATCGAAAGTAGAAGATACAACCTAACCGCCTTGATGTCGCAAGCTTCCTTTAGGTGGCTCTTGGCTCCAACACACACTTGCACAATCCTTGTATGAAGAAGATCCAATTCCTCTTGATAGAATTGCTAGAGTCTCCAAGCTCCTGTTCAAACTAGGTCTTTCACACAATTCTTTCACCAATTCTCCAATGAATCTTGCTTAACCTTTTCCATGAGAATTCTATCAATATATAGGAGAGGATGATATGGTTACTTGGATAAGAATGATCCTCCCCAGTGGAGTCTCTAATTTTGTTATCGGACTAATCGGTAGGTGCAGACACTAACTAATCTCCCTAGATCCACCTACATCTAGAACAAAACACACCAGAACATGATTCTTTCCTTAAGTTTTAAATATTGAATTTACTAACTAAAGAGGGATAGGTGACATACCGTTTATGCCGCTTCCTCTCGCCATCGCCATCCTAGCTCCATTCCAACATTCATACAATGATGATCCTGCAAAAGAATGCAACCAACCAAAGTGATAGCAATAGCATAAAAACAATATAAACCTATGTTTGTGATCAAGGAATCATACAATAAAATACAACAAGCTTTATAGGAAAGAATTGTATTATTGTATCATATTAAATGTGAAAGAGAGATTACAACCATGGCCTTGATGTCATAAATTCCCTTCCAACTGTCCTTCATTCCCCACACACTTCCACTCTAAGAATTCTGAGAGCATAGATCTAATAATATTCACAATCTATCTTGACAAAGCAAATCTCAAAGCCACTCTAACCAAGCTAACAATCCCAAGCCAAAAAGCTCCAAAGTTCAAAAAGCTAACTTTCTCCATGAGAGCTTCTCTCCTTTTATAAGTTGAAGAGGATAAGGTGAGGAGGTTAGGATGATCCCACTAAATCATGAAAGCGAGTAAGATCCAAACCTTTCGGATGCCACCTCACCATGGAAGTTTCTCCTTCTAGAAGATTCGAGAAAATGCTTGTTTTTCCCACGTGTAAGCATTCTCGCACCCTGTCTATAGAGCAACCTGCGAACCTCTCGCAACCTATCTATGGTGCAACCTGCGAGAATCAGGCATTCTCGCACCCTGCCTACATAGCAACCTATGAAATTCCTTTTTTACAAGGTTTTTACAAGGGAAAATGCAACTTCTTTTCTCAGGAAAAGTTCTACTCTCTTCTTTCTTCAGGAATTCAGGCCACTGACCCCTCTGAAGGAAACAGATAGGTTTACATAATTAAGGGTCATAGGGATGATGAAAATAATGTGTAACAAAGAGCCCCCCAAAGTATGAAGTTAGAACAAAGTGATAGCTGAAATACTTTGTCGAGTGTGTGTAGGGAACAAGGAACAGTCTGTCGGAAACCTGCCAACAAACAAGAAAATACAGCACAATAATATATAATCACTGAGGTAGGCATTCCCATACTCAAAATACAAATGACTCAAAGCATAAATGTCGACATGCGAAGATCCATGTCAAGTAAGATAGGTCATGGCCACCAAACATACACTGTGGATCCATGCCATTATGACTCAAATCTGAACATAGCCACCAAAAATACACTGTGGATCTATGTGTTAAAGACTCAAATTTGAACATAGCCACCAGACATACAATGTGGATCTATGTAACAGTACACTGAATATACTCCAACGCAACCTGAATCTGTCAGAAAAGATCCAGGGTCTTCATCCCCACCACTCTATAGTAAGAATCTAACCATGTGAATACGTGTGTTGAATTCAAACATGGTAGAAACCACTTGATTACCGGTCTTAGTGTATACCATTAACAAGTGTGAGGGAAATCACCATTAATGTCAATGAATCCCAAGGTACACTATTACAATCCCACAAATGTGAATCAATGAGTTAAGGTCGAACACTCGGTGGAACCTTCCGATCAGAGGTCAATAATGAAAACCCATTGTTGAAAGTGAGGAAACCTGCCATTGAGGCATGCAAGTTCCAAGGTACCAATTAGTTTCTAAGTCTAATTCCTGGATAATGAGTTGAAGTCGACAAGAAAAGACTCATCACAAGAGGGCCTTAATGTATCCCACATCAATGACACGAAACAAGTAACAAGATTTGATGTAGATCAGAGTAACAAGTGATTCAGGAATGAATCAGGGATGGCCGACGCAATAGAAGGATTAAAGACTGTAGAATTGGCTGACACAATAGAAGGCTTTTCAGGTTGGACATATTTTTGAACATATTGACGACACGACAATTGTCTTGGAAAATACTGACTCAACAACAGGAATCACAGACCAATTTGTAATCTTATAAAGGAGTATGACCAAGAAACAAACGAATTTTCCAACCTAGACACAAGGTGAATGAAAGGGTGTCATGTTCAAAAGTGACTCTTCCACAGAATACAGGTTTAGATACATTTCTTTCCCAATTTTCTCCCCACCATTTCTGGCGAGTACCTCTTTATTTTTATGCAATCTTGAGGAGGATAACATATGCTTGAAATGTAAGCTCATCCTACAGATGAGTCCCTTGGAGTATGTTTAACGAACCCTAGGAAGGAGTGGTTCAGTCCCATATGGGTCTTTTAATGTTTGTTTTATAAGTCCAAAGAAAGAAAACTAATGGGTTTTTCATATTTAGAGAGTCTAAAAAACACTTAAAGAAAACTCTCTCAGTTCCTTTTTTGTAAAGTAGTCTGATGAGACTGAAAAAGAGATAAATTATTGCCCAACAGACGCTTTCTTCAAATACTTTAACGAGCGTGAAAATAGCAAGGTTGCTAGGAAATATTTTCATGTTTAGAGAGTCTGAAAAGAGCTTAAAGGGAACTCCAGGGGGTTCCTTTTTCATATAACCTTCACGAGTTGGAAAAAGTGATAAAAGTTTACTCGATTACATTCTCATTGATTTACGAGCATGAGAAAGAACAAAGACTAAGTTCGTTAACTTATTCTCATGTATTTACTAGCATGAGAAATAAAAAAGACTAAGCTCAGTAACTTATTCTCATGTATTTACAAGCATGAGAAAGAACAAAGACTAAGATTGGGATTGTTTTCATTTTTACGCAAGATTTAAAACAAAACAAAACTATGCTTGGACCTGGTTTTATTTTTACACAAGCTTGAACCAGAGGAAACTATGCTTGATGTAAGTGGTTTCATTTTTACACAAGCTTGAACCATAGAAAACTATGCTTGTGACTTCCCAATGCATAACATAGGGATGGTTGGTACTTAGCCCCCATCTTAAGAAGCTAGCAGCTCAAATTCAACATGAAGTTACTCAGGCTGAGGCAAATGCCCCTCAAGCTTCGTTTCATCCAATTGCAAAGGAGAATGAAATGAAGCTTCAAATACTAGACGAAGGACTTGACTCAAACAGAGAGGGGGAAAACTATTTTATTTTTTAACGAGCTTGACATAGAAACAAGAACTATGCTAGTAACCTTTGTTTCATTTTTGAACGAGGTTGCTACAGAGATGAAAAAACTATCCTCAAGTGGTTTCATTTTTTAATGAGCTTGAAATTAGAAAACTATGCTCAAAGACCTCTGTTTCATTTTCTAACGAGGTTGCCTCAGAGGAGCAAAAACTATCCTCGTAGCTCTCTTCTTGATCATGGGTTCCAAGAGGACAATGCTCCAGAATGACACCATTTCAAGGGACAAAACTCGGTCATGGCTTCCAAGAGGTCTTCACTGGAAGGAAGAAACACAGTCTGGAAGGACACCATGTCAAGGGTCGCGACAAGAGTAAAAAGATCAGGCTCTAACAACCCTATTGAAGAGATCACCATGTCAACTACTAGATCTAAGTCATTAGAAGTTGAATCCATGGGTGACAACGCCACATAATTGACCTGTGGTGGGGGCGATACCATCTTCATACAAGAACCATTCAGGGAGGCAATCCAGGTGGGGTCAATGAATGAAAGTTGATCAACAGTCACAACCCATCCATCGTGGGGGAAAGATATCACATGAAAAAGAGTAGAAACAATATTTTTCATGGCATAAACATAATCTCTCCCAAGGAGTAAAGAAAAATCCAAGGGGTCTTGGACTACCATGACATCTATAAAGACAGTTTTCCCTCCCAGAGTTACAGGAAACTGAGGAAGGGTCCCTAAAGGTTGACTAGTTCTTCTATTAAAAGCTAATAGATTCTATGTAATCGGCGCAAGTGGAGGACAACCCAAAGCCTGCCAAGCAATAAAGGACAAAATACTAATAGACAAACCTTCATCTATCAATGTTTGAGGAATGTCCCAACCACAAACCTGTACTGTAATCTGGAAAGGAATATAAGAGGGAAGACGAGGTCGAGTTATCACACCCCAATCAAAATGGATAGCCTCATTACTTGGAGGGGGTCCTACCGGAGGAGGAATAGTCCCCCTCATGGCTGGGCAGGGCCATGAATCATGCATTGGTGTACAGTACCTTTATCTCATTTCTTGAGAATCTTGATATTGATTAGTTTTAAGATTTTGGGACATTGTGCATCTGCAAATGATAAATGTTTTCTCCTTCTCGTAGCATATATTTCATCGAAATGAAAAGATTGCATCTTCATATCTTTGCATAAATTTTGAGTCAGTCAAAACACCATATTGTCCACGCCATTTTCCTCTGGAGTAACAACATCCATAAAATAAAGCAGTTATAAAAATTGATTAGACATTTTTCTCTTGTTTGGTTGTGCGACTCAATTTGCAGCTTGTAGTACTACAGTTAAGTAATGTCTATACTATTCGAAGTCCTACTTTGTTACGGGTGTATTTGCGAATTTGCCTCTTGGAATGCTATTTTGATTATATTGAATATCAACATATTCCTAGATTTCTAAATACACTAATCGATGCATTGGCTAACTATGTATTAGACAGATATTTGGATCATTTATAAATCAATCCCATCAATTTTCACACAACACAAGATAAACCAGTAGAAGTCGTATGTATATATAATGATCAAAAGAGTTTTACAAAAACGTTATGTCCGAGGACCAAAATGTCAAAATCTGAAGCTCATAGCTTCTACAAAGTGACATCATGGATGACGTTCATGGTAACACATGACTGCTCGGGAAACCCTACGAAGCAGTCGACCTATGGACTCTGACACTCCTACTGTATGATGCTGATAACATCGTGGAACCTCTCCAAGATGCATGTTTGGAATATCTGTTGTCAAACCCTCTAGGTTTTGTTCCATAGCTTCATAATCCTTGGTGTCCCATCGTGGCACTGGCGCTACCTCTCCTCGCAACTGAATAGGAGAAGTACCAGGAGGTCGGTAAGGTCCCACATTTGTGTCATCAAAAATGAATTTTGTATTTAGTCCTTGGAAGAACATATAAAAACATTTGCATATGATTAAGTTCACAAAAACATTTAAAAAGAAAAAAAAATGTGTACTTCTTACCAAGTTCCCCCCACTGAGCACCCTCGGGCAGGACTAAGTCTGGATCTCCTAGAAAATCCAACTCGTCATAATCATAATCGTCGACCATCAACATCTGTGGTTGAAACCAGTCGAAGAAGGTATCATCATATTTGATAATTGGTCCAGCTACGTGATGGGCCATGAGCTGAAACCATCTCAACATTCTTGGATCTATTGGGGCTGGTAAATCCCACTCAACTTGTAGCCTCAGTAATGGAACCCTCTCAAGAAAGAAGGAAACCAACAAAGACCCGTACTCGAATTGCTTCAGGTTACCTTGCCTACATTTGTTCAACTACCTTTTCATGCTACGAAGCACTGCATCTACCCAGTTAAAAACTCGAGGCTCAGTACACTCTATGGCATACTGAAAGTAGCTCTGGAGATCCATGTGAGTAGTGGAGCTCCCATCCATACGAGAAATGGTGAAAAAAATAGTGCGGAGGGTCAAATATCACACTCCCCAAATAGCTACCTTCCCTTCGTTGTTCTCTGCCTCTGGAACACATTGCAAATGGCAGTACTCACTCATCGAAAACCCACCACCTCTGCTACTAGTCAGGTTCATGTGGTACCCATGCCGTGACAATCCTGTCAAGAAGTAAATGTCCTCAATATCCAAGGACAATGTGTGGACCTCTACATGGAATACTTGTTGATCGGGATCCCACATATGCACAAGGTACTCCAATAACCTGACTTGGGCCCTCATGCCCGGGATACGAAAGTACTTCAGAAGACCACAGTTTCTCAAAAAGGCAACGGTGGGTAAATGATTTCCGGAAATCACATTATCTTCTTTGTGCTCCCTTTCGCAGCATTCCAGAACCATTGTGATGGCCAAATACCTGCATAAGAAGCACAAGAAGAAGATTAATAACTCTATTCAACATTTTGTATCTTTTCATTGAGAAAAATTTTAAAAAACTTTTACACTTTGCGGTTCTTGCAGGTGCCCTTTAGGTACAGTGCGAGGTTCTCGCAGGCGCCTTTGGTCTCACCTGTGAGAATGACCAATTCTTGCAGGTCCCATGTAGCTCACCTGCGAGAATGGCTGAGCGCAATAATAGCCCCCAAAACCAACTCAAAAATGTTTTTTTGCCAATGAAAATGAAAATTTAAACCATGAAAAGGTAGAGGACAAAGAGGCTACCTCACTGCCACTGACGGTTCATCGAATGGATGCTCGTAACTCCCGTAATCTGACATCGAATTTCAAGGGTAAAAGAGGGGGTTTTGGGCTCAAATAGTGGTAAAGATAAAATGATATGGTAAAAAGAGTTTTTACTTCTTTAAATTTACTTTTACCATGTTATTGGCTTTTTATAATAATTTATTTATTAAAACCTAATGCCTAATTCCTTTTTGAGTACAACTTTTGCAGGCGTAATGACTTTGATGTTCATGCACAGGGATGCGGATATATTTTTCTTCTTTATCACATGTTTTGATTGTTTTTTATGGTTTTTGTACAAAACCTCTAGCTTAGTCTTTGTCCATTCTCACGCTCGAAAATACATGAGAACATGATCGAGCACACTTTTATCACTTTTTCGGGCTCAACAAGGCTATATGAAAAAGGAACCCCCTGGAGTCCTCTTTAAGCTCTTTTCAGACTCTCTAAACATGAAATGATAGCTGAGCGACCTTGCTATTTTCACGCTCGATAAAATATTTGAAGAAAGCATCTGTTGGGTGATAATTTATCTCTTTTTCAGTCTCACCAGACTATTTTACGAAAAAGGAACTGAGAGAGTTCTCTTTTAAGTGTTTTTCCAGACTCTATAATCATGAAAAACCTTTAAGTTTTCTATCTTTGGACTCGTTAAACAAACATCAATAGACCCATAATGGGACCGAACCACTCCTTCCTAGGGTTCGTTAAACATACTCTGAAGGACTTATCCAAATGATAAGATTATATCAACAAGCATATGTTATCCTCCTCAA
The DNA here is from genome assembly GCA_032191745.1 of Picea mariana. Classification (NCBI taxonomy): domain Eukaryota; kingdom Viridiplantae; phylum Streptophyta; class Pinopsida; order Pinales; family Pinaceae; genus Picea; species Picea mariana. Next base: position 10,720 of record JASDQU010683466.1, read on the forward strand.
GCTTGCGTAAAAATAAAGAGGTACTCGCCAGAAATGATGGGGGAAAATTTGGGAAAGGGATATGTTCTCATCTTCATATTGATTGGCAGTAAGTGTCGCTCTTGAACATGACACCCCCTATTCATTATTTGAAGTTGGTTATGGAAATCCATTTGTCTCTCATTTGATTTGCTACAAGGTCATACCCTATGTCGTCTCTGAGTCAATGCTGCCAAATCATTGGTCGTGTCATTCATATGTTCAAGAAAAGTTCATCCGAAACCTCTATTGAGTTAGCCATCTGTATTTGTCCATTCTCTTCGTGTCGGCCTTCCCTATGTCCAGTCCAACTTACATCATACTCTATTTCAACTTCAAAATCTCTTACTCATTTCGTGTCATTGATGGGGGATACATCAAGGCCCTCCTATGATGAGTTTTGTTTCATCGACTTCAGCTCATTATCCGGAAACAAGACTTAGAAATTATTTGGTACCTTGGAACTTCCATGCTTCAATGGCAGGTTTCCTTGCTTTCAACAGTGGGTTTACATCATTGACCCCTGATCGAAAGATTCCATCAGATGTTCAACCTCAACTCATTCATTCACACTCAATGGATTGTACTAGTGTACCTTGGGAGTCATTGACATTAATGGTGATTTCCCTCGCACTTGTTAACGGTTTCATCAATGACCGGTAATCAAGTGGTTTCTACCATGTTCGACTTCAACACATGTAATCACATGGTTATATTCGTACTTTTGGGAGACATGATTGAAGACCCTGGATATAATCTTTTTGTCCAAGTTGCGATGGGATATGTATAATTTGCGACACATAGATTCACTTTTTATGTCTCGTGGCTATGTCATCTCAGTTTGAATTTTCTTGCATAGATCCACAGTGTATTCCTGGTGGCTATGATATATTTTGATGGCATGGATCCATAGTGTATGATTGGTGGCCATGACCTATGTCTATAATGCCATCCATCTGTGATCTGAGTATGGGAATGCCTACCTCAAAATTAATATATATGATATTCTGCAGATGCTTGGTTGTTCGTAGGTTTCCGATTAGCTGCGCTCCTAGTTTTCGACACACACATGCAGCTTACAAAGTCTTTTGACTATCACTGATTCCATCCTAATACTTTGGGGGGCATTGTGTTACCCATGATTTTGGTCAATCTTGATGGTGTATTGATGATGGTGTAATGATGATGGTGTACTTAGGCTCCTCATAAGAACTTTCTCCTGAGAAAAGTGTCATTCACCTCTTCCTAAAAAACATACTTTTGAAGAGAGATCGTAGGTTGCTAATATCCTAGGGTGCGAGAATCACCCATTCTCGCAGGCTGCCTTCAGCTAGGGTGTGAACTTCTTGCATTGTGCTACATAGCTAGGGTATGAACTTGTTCTAAAGCTTGGAAAAAGATGAAGTCTCAATGGTTCTAGAAGGGAATCTTCTAGAAGAATGGGTTGGCATTCGAATGGTTATCCTTTTACTGGTTTCCCTAATATTGTGGGATCATTCTTATCCAAGTAACCATCTCATCCTCTCCTATATATTGATGGAATTCTCATGGAAAAAGTTAAGAAAGATTCATTGGAGAATTGGTGAAAGAATTGTGTGAAAGACCTAGTTTGAACAGGAGCTTGGAGACTCTAGCAAGTCTATCAAGAGGAATTGGATCTTCTTCATACAAGGATCAAGCAAGTGTGTGTTGGATCCAAGAGCCACCGAAAGGAATCTTGCGACATCAAGGTGGTCAGGTTGTATCTTCTACTTTCGATTAATATGATACAGTGGCATGTCCTTTTCCCATAAAGTCATTCTTTCTTTCTTGTGTAATTCCTTGATCATACACATAAGTTGACAGTTGAATATATTTTTCTATCTTCACTTTGGTTGGTTTGTGTTGTCTTGGTCTTGACCTCACGAGAGAATCGGAGCGAAGCGGGAGAAACAAAGACCCTAGGAAGAAATACAAAGGTATGTTACTTGTTCCTCCCTACTAACTAATTCAATGGTCATAACTTACGGAAAGAGTCATGTCCTGTCCTATTTTTTTCTAGATCCAAGTGGATCTAGGGAGATCTGTTAGTGTCTGCACCTACCAATTAGTCCGATAACAAAATTATTTACCTCATCCTCTGGACTTCATGCTAAAGTTGAGCCGCTAGCTTCTTAAGTTGTGGGCTAAGTACCAACCATCCCTGTGTTATGCATTGGGAAGTCACAAGCATAGTTTTGTATGGTTCAAGCTTGTGTAAAAATGAAACCACTTACCTCAAGCATAGTTTCCTCTGGTTCAAGCCTGTGTAAAAATAAAACCAGGTCCAAGCATAGTTTTGTTTTGTTTTAAAGCTTGCGTAAAAATGAAAAAAATCCCAAGCTTAGTCTTTGTTCTTTCTCATGCTCGTAAATACATGAGAATAAGTTACTGAGGTTAGTCTTTGTTCTTTCTCATGCTCGTAAATACATGAGAATAAGTTACCGAGCTTAGTCTTTGTTCTTTCTCGTGCTCATAAATCAATGAGAATGTAACTGAGTAAACTTTTATCACTTTTTCGGACTCGTGAAGGTTATACAAAAAAGGAACCTCTTGGAGTTCCCTTTAAGCTCTTTTCAGACTCTCTAAACATGAAAATATTGCCGAACGATCTTGTTCTTTTCAAGCTCGTTAAAGTGTTTGAAGAAAATGTCTTTTGAGCGATAGTTTATCTCTTTTTCGATCTCATCAGACTACTTTATGAAAAAGGAACTGAGAGAGTTTTCTTTAACTGTTTTTCAGACTCTCTAAACATGAAAAACCCATGAGTTTTCTTTCTTTGGTCTCATAAAACAAACATTGAAAGGCCCATATGAGACTTGAGTTTGCTTTAAGTGTTTTTCAGACTCTCTAAACATGAAAAACCCACGAGTTTTCTTTCTTTGGACTCGTTAAATAAACATCGAAAGACCCGCAATGGGACCAAACCACTTCTTCCTAGGGTTTTTTAAACATACTCCGAGGGACTCGTCCGAAGGATTATATTACATTACAAGCATATGTTATCCTCCTCAAGCTTGTGTAAAAATAAAGAGGTACTCGCCAGAAATGGTGGGGGGGGGAATTGGGAAAGAATTATGTCTAAACCTGTATTCTGTGGAGGAGTCACTTTTGAACATGACATCCTTTCACTTGCTTTGTGTCTAGGTTGGAAAATCCACTTGTCTCCTGATCATACTCCTTTATAAGATTACAAATTGGCGACTCCGCTAGAGAACGGATTTTTTCCTAGTTAGTCTAGTTTCCCTTGCTTTGATTGCTTGTTTTTTGGTCTCTGAGTCTGTGGGAGATCCATCCCGACTCTTTGGATCTGAAAGTTCACTCAAATTTAGTCCTTTTTGAAATTTTTTCTTGTTTACAGGCATTCTCGCACTATACCCTTTAGTGGCTTGCGAGAAACACCTGAGTTCTCACCCTGGTGTTAAGTCCAGTGCGAACCCCTCATAGTCAACCTTTGTTCAACCTGTGATAATCTTTGATTCTCTCACTGTAATACACTGCCAGCATGCGAACTTGTTTGTAAAAATTTTTGGATTGGGTCTTGTCATTTTTTTATGCCCAGTTTTACTTTGAATAGATGGATTGAACTTTTGGATCCTATATTGATCTGTTTACAGTCTTCTTGACATTCTTTGAGTTTCTTTTATCCATCTTTGCTTTGTTTGGTTTTGAAGGATTAGTCTCTTTCTTCCAGTGTCTTTCAATTACAAAGCATGTGTTTTCTTTAGAATTTTTTAGGGAAATATCAGATTTCTTCTGAATAGTTCTCTTTAAAAGAGAACTTTTAGTTTGGGTTTATTTGTTTTAAGAAAGTTCATTATTGCCTTTAGTGAAATTTTTGAAACAAAAAGATTTAATTTCTTGCTTTATATTATATTGGGGGCATCCTTGCATTTCAAGTAGCGAAATTGCATGATTCTTGGCATTTTTTTATCTTAAATTATGAAAAGAAATCCCCCTCATGGTCGAGGGGGGCCATGAATCATGCATTGGTATTCAATGCCTTTTTCTCATTTTTTGAGAATCTTGATATTGATGAGTTTAATATATTTTGGGACATCGTGCATATGGGAATGATAAATGTTTTCTTCTTCTCGTAGCATAGCTTTCATCGAAATGAAAAGATTGCATATTCATATATTTGCATAACTGTTGAGTCAGTCGAAACACCATATTGTTCACGCCATTTTCCTCTTGAGTAAAAACAGCCATAAAATAAAGCGCTTATAAAAACTGATTAGATATTTTTTATCTTTTCTGGTAGCAAACCTACATTAGATTAGTTGTAGGGCTTTGGAATAGGTGTGAAAGATAACTTTCCAAAGTTGCAAACAAACATAGAATATTGAGTTAGGGAGTGGTTAAATCCACTTATTACATTTTTTCCTAGGAAGCCCTTCTAACACAAGGGTCAATCAAGAGGTCACATTGAGACTGACAGAGTTACTCTCCCTGCTTTTTTGGTCTTGGTGTAGAGGTTGCGCGTATTATGGGGGTCGCTTGAGAGGTATACCCACAATGATGAGTGGAAGCTTTTCGAGTTGATTTCAGGCTAGATGCCCTGCCCTTGCGCATGGATCAGCCTGTCGACTGTTTCCCCAGGCATCATTGTTCTAATTGGTAACCTTAGTGGCCTATCTCTCTAGGTTCTTTACACGAGGTGACTGTGGAGGGGCAAGTCTTCATGGTACCTGGAATCGACGTTGGCCAAACTCACTTGGCCTCCCTGGAGGGTATACCCACGATTAAGTAGGTCGTCAACATAACTTTTCCACCCGCTCTATCTCATCCCTTTCTTACATTGTTCCCACGACGTTGGATTTCATCACCAACTAGTGTGTTCCTTGTGAGAAGGTTTTGTTTGTTTGTTTGCTTCCTAGATTTTTAGCATGTCCTGTTTGTTTTCCCTAGCAGACTCTAGGTTGGATTTATTTAATGGCGTCAGTTCCTGGAATGACTAATCAAGGAACCCCTGCTCCAGGGGAACCTTTTATTTTTCCTTCTTATGGAAACATTGGTCCTCCTCACATCGCTACTTTGAGCCTTCCAGGTCTCACTACTGGATTACCCGTATGGTTGTTTTCCACTCAGGTAATCCCGAATGCAATTAGTGCTTCAGTCACAAGCACTTCCCCCTAAGAGCATCAACCTCATGTTGATCCTTCACTTTCTTCACCAGTAAGGTCTTCTTCACCTTCTTCGCTTGCAATGTCACCTTATATTTCATCTTCTTCATCGAGTGAAAGTTCTGAAGCTAGTAGCCAAGTGAATAAGAAGAAGAAGAAAAGAAAGAATAAGAAGAAGAAAGATAAGAGAGGGTCAAAACCTCCAACCACTGTCCAACATGTTGGAAAACAACCAGTTACTGTTAATCATGCTAGGAGTGTTGATGATTTCAAGATCACCCAAACAACTCGTAAGCCCAAGTACCCTTGCAGACTTTGTAAGGGTAGCCATCTTCTTAAGGATTGCCCTAGTCTATCCAAGGTTATAGAAGCATGGTCTACACACCCTAGCCAACCCATGTCATCAGCCTCTAAACAACATGTTGATGACCTTCCGTCAACTAGTCAAGATATCATTGAGAAGAAGAAAAATAGAGTCAAGTTCCCATGTATGTTATGCAAAGGGAGTCATCTAACTCACCTTTTCCCTCATATGGAAGAAGACTCAAAAATTTTGGAAGACATACTTGTTTCACAGCCTCAACTTCCAGCTGCTTATCACAAGCTTTCTCTCAACCCACCTGTAATTGATGGAATGATCACTACGGTCCCTTCACCGGTCAATCCAGTTTATCATGTCGTCAATATGGTCATGTCCTTAGTTGAACCAGTTGACAAAGTGGTTCATCCGATACCATCCTTGGTCAATCTCGTTCTCCCCTCGGAGAGAGAAACTAAAGAGGTTGATCTGATCCCATCCTCATTTGATCCCACTCTCTCGTTAGAGAGTGTCACCCAAGTGGTCGATCCATTTACACCTATCGACCCCATTATCCCCTTGGAGAATGAAACCCAAGTGGTCTATCTAATCTCATCATCGGTTGATCCTACTCTCCCGCTAGAGAGTAAACTTGATACTACCCATGTTTTTCTCGCTGATACAAACTCTGTCGTGTCAGGGGGTATTCCTCCTTCTCTCGTGAAACTCCCTCCAAGTAATGAGGCCATCCGTTTTGATTGGGGTGTGCTAACTGGACCTCGTCTTCCCTCTCACATTCCTTTCCATATTAGAGTACAAGTTTGTGGTCGATATGTTCCTCAGACACTGATAGATGAAGGTGTATCCGTTAGTATTTTGTCCTCTATTGCTTTGAAGGCTTTGGGTTGTCCTCAGCTTATGTCGGTTACGCAGAATATGTTAGCTTTTAATAGAAGAACCATTCAACATTTAGGGACCCTTCCTTAGTTTCCTGTAACTTTGGGAGGGAAAACTTTCTTTATTGATGTCATGGTAGTCCAAGACCCCTTGGATTTTTCTTTACTTCTTGGGAAAGATTATGTCTATGCCATGAAAACTATTGTGTCTACTCTTTTTCATGTGATATCTTTCCCTCACAATGGACAAGTTGTAATTGTTGATCAAATTTCATTCATTGACCCCGCCTGGATTGCCTCCCTAAATGGTTCTTATATGCAAATGGTATCGCCCTCGCCACAGGTAAATTATGTGGCATTGTCACCCATGGATTCAACTTATGATGACTTAGATCCAGTAGTTGACATGGTGATCTCTTCGATAGGGTTTTTAGAGCATGTTCGCTTTACTCCTATCGCGACCCTCAACATGGTGTCCTTCCAGAGTGTATTTCTTCCTTCCAGTGAATACCTCTTGGAAGCCATGACCAAGTTTTGTCCCTTGACATGGTGCCATTCTGGAGCATTGTCCTCTTGGAATCCATGATCAATGAGAGAAATTCTGAGGATAGTTTTTGCATCTCTGAGGCATCCTCATTAAAAAATTAAACAAAGGTCTTTGAGCATGATTTTCTAATTTCAAGATCATTAAAAAATGAAACCAGACTTGAGCATAGTTTTCTAATTTCAAGCTCATTAAAAAATGAAACCACTTACGAGGATAGTTTTTTCATCTCTGTGGCAACCTCGTTAAAAAATGAAACAAAGGTTACGAGCATAGTTCTTGTTTCTATGTCAATCTCGTTTAAAAATGAAATAGTTTTCCCCCTCTCTATTTGAGTCAAGTCCTTCGTCTATTATTTGAAGCTTCATTTCATTCTCCTTTGCAGTTGGATGAAACGAAGCTTGGGGGGAATTTGCCTCAGCCTCTAGACCTCATGTTGAAGTTGAGCTGCTAGCTTCTTAAGCTAGGGGCTAAGTACGAACCATCCGTGTGTTATGCATTGGGAAGTCACAAACATAGTTTTCTATTGTTCAAGCTTGTGTAAAAATGAAACCACTTACCTCAAGCATAGTTTCCTCTGGTTCAAGCTTGTGTAAAAATAAAACCAGGTCCAAGCATAGTTTTGTTTTGTTTTAAATCTTGCATAAAAATGAAAACAATCTCGAGCTTAGTCTTTTTTCTTTCTCATGCTNAAGTTGAGCTGCTAGCTTCTTAAGCTAGGGGCTAAGTACGAACCATCCGTGTGTTATGCATTGGGAAGTCACAAACATAGTTTTCTATGGTTCAAGCTTGTGTAAAAATGAAACCACTTACCTCAAGCATAGTTTCCTCTGGTTCAAGCTTGTGTAAAAATAAAACCAGGTCCAAGCATAGTTTTGTTTTGTTTTAAATCTTGCATAAAAATGAAAACAATCTCGAGCTTAGTCTTTTTTCTTTCTCATGCTCGTAAAAACATGAGAATAATTTACCGAGCTTAGTCTTTGTTCTTTCTCATGCTCGTAAATACATGAGAATAAGTTATTGAGCTTAGTATTTGTTCTTTCTCGTGCTCATAAATCAATGAGAATGTAACTGAGTAAACTTTTATCACTTTTTCGGACTCCTGAAGGTTATACGAAAAAGGAACCCCTTGGAGTTCCCTTTAAGCTCTTTTCAAACTCTCTAAACATGAAAAGATTTCCGAACGATCTTGTTCTTTTCACGCTCGTTAAAGTGTTTGAAGAAAATGTCTGTTGAGCAATAGTTTATCTCTTTTTCGGTCTCATTAGACTACTTTACGAAAAAGGAACTGAGAGAGTTTTCTTTAAGTGTTTTTCAGACTCTCTAAACATGAAAAACCCATGAGTTTTCTTTCTTTGGACTCGTTAAATAAACATTGAAAGACCCGCAATGGGACCGAACCACTCCTTCCTAGGGTTCGTTAAACATATTCCGAGGGACTCATCCGAAGGATGAGCTTACATTAAAAGCATATGTTATCCTCCTCAAGCTTGTGTAAAAATAAAGAGGTACTTGCAAAAAATAGTGGGGGAAAAAAATGAGAAAGAATTGTGTCTAAACCTATATTATGTGGAAGAGTCACTTTTAAACATGACACCCTTTCACTCGCTTTGTGTCTAGGTTGGAAAATCCACTTGTCTCCTGATCATAATCCTTTATAAGATTACAAATTGGTCTGTGATACTTGTTTCTGATTCAGTGTTTCCAAGACAGTTGTCATGTCTTCAACATGTTCAAAGAGAAGTTCAACCCGGAAAGCCTTCTATTGTGTCAGCCATTTCAATAGTTTATAATCCTTCTATTGCGTCAGCCATCCCTGAGTCAGTCCTGAATCACTTGTTACTATGATTTACATCAAATCTTGTTACTTGTTTCATGCCATTGATGTGGGATACATTAAGTCCCTCCTGTGACGAGTCTTTTTCTGTCGACTTCAAATCATTATCCAGGAATTAGACTTAGAAACTAATTGGTACCTTGGAACTTGCATACCTCAATGGCAGGTTTCCTTGATTTCAACAGTGGGTTTTCATTATCAACCCCTGATCGAGAGATTCCGTCGAGTGTTCGACCTCATCTCATTGATTCACATTCATTGGATTGTACCAGAGTACCTTGGGATTCATTGACAATAATGGTGATTTCCCTCGCACTTGTTAACGGTATACACTAATGACCGGTAATCAAGTGGTTTCTACCATGTTCGACTTCAACACATGTATTCGCTTGGTTAGATTCGTACTATAGAGTGATAGAGATGAAGACCCTGGATATT
>JASDQU010683466.1:20004-45693 GCA_032191745.1 Picea mariana
CAAATTTGAGTCTTTAACACATAGATCCACAGTGTATTTTTGGTGGCTATGTTCAGATTTGAGTCATATTGGCATGGATCCACAGTGTATGTTTGGTGGCCATGACCTGTCTTACTTGACATGGATCTTCACATGTCGGAATTTATGCTTTGAGTTGGAATGCCTATCTCAGTGATGATATATTATTGTACTGTATTTCCTTGTTTGTTGGCAGGTTTTCGACCGACTGTTTCTTGTTCCCTACACACACTCGACAAAGTATTTCAGCTATCACTCTGTTCTAACTTCATACTTTGGGGGGCTTTCTGTTACACATTATTTTCATCATACCTATGACCATTAATGATGTAAACCTATTTGTTTCCTTTAGAGGGGTCAGTGGCCTGAGTTCCTAAAGAGAGAAGGGAGAAGAACTTCTCCTGAGAAAAGAAGTTGCATTTTCCCTTGTAAAAACCTTGTAAAAAAGGAAGTTCGCAGGTTGCTATATAGGCAAGGTGCGAGAATGCCTAATTCTCGTAGATTTCACCATAGCTAGGGTGCAAGATGTTCACAGGTTTCTCTATAGGCAGGGTGCAAGAATGCCTACACGTGGGAAAAACAAGCGTTTTCTCAAATCGTCTAGAAGAAGAAACTTCTATGGTGAGGTGGCATCCGAATGGTTTGGATCTTACTCACTTTCATGATTTAGTGGGATCATCCTAACCTCCTCACCTTATCCTCTTCAACTTATAAAAGGAGAGGAGTTCTCATGGAGAAAGTTAGCATTGGTTAGCTTGGAATTATTAGCTTGGTTAGAGTGGCTTTGAGATTTGATTTGTCAAGATAGATTATGAGTAGCTATCAGATCTATGCTCTCAAAATTCTTGGAGTGAAAGTGTGTGGGGAATAAAGGACAGTTGGAAGGGACCTTATGACATCAAGGCCATGGTTGTAATCTCTCTTTCACATTTAATATGATACAGTAATATGATTCTTTCCTATAAAGCTTCTTGTGTTTTATTGTATGATTCCTTGATCGCATACATAGGTTTATATTGAGTTTATTATATTACTATCACTTTGGTTGGTTGCGTGCTTTTGTAGGTTCATCATTGTATGAGTGTTGAAATGGAGCTAGGATGGCGATGGCGAGAGGAAGTGACGTTTAAACGGTATGTCTCCTATCCCTCTTTAGTTAGTAAATTCAATATTTAAAACTTAAGGAAAGCGTCATGTTCTGTTGTGTTTTGTTCTAGATCTAGGTGGATCTAGGGAGATCAATTAGTGTCCGCACCTATCGATTTGTCTGAAAACAAAATTCTCCAAAATCATGGGTAACAACCATACAAATTCTTATTCAACCTGCATACCAAATTTTCCTTCCCTTTGACCTCATACCCCTATGGTTGTTGCATATAAATCTCTTCCTCTAGATCCCCATGGAGAAAATATGTTTTTACATCTAACTGTTCAAGATGTAAATCATCTACTACCACAATAATTAAGATAGTCATGACTGAAATCATTTTAACAACAGGAGAAAATATTTCATCAAAATATATACCTTTCTTTTGTCCAAACCCCTTTACAACAAGTCTATCCTTGTACCATTTTTTCCCTCCATATTCTTCTTTCAACTTGTAAACCCAGTTATTCTACAATTATCTTTTTTCTATAGAAAAATGAACCAAATCCCAAGTCTGGTTATTTACCAGGGAATCCATTTCCTCTTTCATGCATTTCTCCCACTTCCTTTTAGTGTTTACCTGCATTGCCTCTTCATAACATTCTGGTTCACCATAATCAGTCAACAATAAATAATACAATGAAGAAGAGTATCATTCAGGGGGGTCTACCTAACCTAGTATATCTTATAACAACACTTGAAAGAGTTTGAGGTATATGTTTATCCTGTTGTTGTACATTTTGATTTTATGGTAACTTTGGAATTTATTTTTCAGTGATCGCATCAAGCACTATGTATTCTAGTTTTTTGTTTTCCTGTTTATTTCCCTCAAACTGATCTTTGTACGTGAACTTCTCATTGAATATGACATCTCTACTCCTAATGATTTTGTGATTTTCATAATCCCATAAGAGATAACCAAAATTATTAACATGCTATCCAATAAAGGTACACTTCTTGGATTTTGCCTCAAGCTTTGTTCTATTTTCTTTATCAATATGGACAAATGCTTCACAACCGAAAGTCCAATGCAGCCAATGATTGGAAAATAAGGTTCTCCAATCCTTTTTACAATAAATAGTAATTCCAAATCCCTATAAATCCAAAAACCTAACTCTAGGATATGAAGCACCAAAAGTCATGTGGGCCCTGTTGGGGTAAGTTAGTTGATCAACTTCCCGGGGTCGTAATTTTTTCATACAATCTTTGTTTTAGGCACATGATWGCCCATTTGAAAGKTATATCTAAGGAATACACATGTTTCCATCACACTCTAGATAATTCTTCTAGTGTGACTGTGTTGAGCCCTAAAAACGTTGTTTAGGGCCTCAAAATGACCCCAGAAGTTTGGGACTCGAAAACTAGAAAACAAAATTGCCAAAATGAGCCAGTTGGAATAGGTAGGAGACCATTGAAATACATATGGATAAATTATCCACCCTTAGAAAGATATGGTGTCCATTTCATTGAGTTCCCCATTAGATGAGGAAATTTTTGTTGAATTTGGCCCCGGGTGAGCCACTTTCCTTGGTGAAGGATTTTCCCTTCTTTGACAAATCGATAAAGCTAGAGAGTTCCCTTGAACTGTGTGTCCACAATATGATCATTGGATGCATGTTTCATATAGTCAGGGTTGATCTCTATTGGTGTCAACTGGTTTTCTATCTGTGAGGTGTCCAATAATGGTGGAAAATATAGTCGAAGGAGATCCACATTGAACACTAGGTGCAAGCCAAGGAAAAGGGGAATGTTGATCTCAAAACGATTATCTGTCACAACCTTGGTGATGGTGTAATTTTCATAATGGAGTGGGAAAAGATTTCGATGGGTCCTTGTAAGTCGTTCTTTCTACAAGTGAAACCAAACTTTGTCTCCTACCTGAAACTTATGTGGCACCCGATGTTGATCATGGAACTGCTTATACTTGGCATTGGACTTCTGTAAAATATACTGAATCTGTTGGAAGATGTGTTGGATTCACTCAATGAATCGGGTGGTTTTTCTAGCTTCAGTTGGAGCTACTGGCAAGTTGGTCGGGGTGGCCACAAAGTGTAGTGAAACATCCATGGGACTCAATGGTTGGAATCCCAACCCCACCTGAAAGGGGTTGTGGTTGGTTGAGATATGTATGGATTGGTTGTATCTATGTTGAGCATAGGGAAGACTCTCATCCCATGTGCAAGGGTTATTGGAATTGTACATGCAAAGGATATGTACGATCATCTGATTGATGAACTAGGTTTGGAAATCTATCTCGGGGTGGACGGAAGTGGATTTGGTGAGCTTGGTGTCCAGCAGTGAACATAGGCTCGAACAAAATGTACTAAGGAACCAAATGTCCCGGTCTACAACAATGGTTTGTGGGATTCCAAAATGTACCCACACTCGTTTAAATAAGAGTTTGGCAGTGGACTCCACCGTGATTCTCTTCTTGTAGGCAGCTAGAATCATCATCTTGGAAAGCGATCAACAACCACAATAACACACTCATTTGAACACTTGGTTGATGGAAGGCCTGAAATGTAGTCCATTGAGATGGATTCCCATGGCCTATCAGGAGTAGGAAGAGGGGTGTACAAACCCTATTTCTTATTGGTTGGTTTGACAGTAATGTAGGTAGTGTAGGACTTGATATAATTGTTGACATCTTATCAAAGTTTCAACCAACAGAAATGTTGTTGCATCATTTCCACTCTCTTTTCAACACCGAAGTGTCCTGCCACCCAACTGTAGTGGGATTCCCAAATCAACTTCACTTGCTCACTTTATGGAACACAGAGATGGCCCATATGGCACAACATCCTTTCCTAAATAAGGAAATTAGTGACAACTAAGTTTGTGCGAAACATTTGGTAGGTGGTGGTGAAGTCAAGGTCTATCTCATAGAGGTGGGGTCATCCGTAGGTCTCGTGCCCACAAGAGTCTAGGACCATGGTGAGTGTCATGATTGGAGGTCGGTTGAGGAAATCATCAACTCGGTTGGTACTTCATGTTTTACACTTGATGTTGAGGTGGAACTGTTGCAAGTTTGTGGACCACTTCTGATGGTGGTCATTCTACAATTTTCCTTGTTTCTTCATGAATTGTAATGGCTTATGATCTCTATGGATGATTGCTTCCTTCCTAGGAATGAAATTCCTCCACTGGCAGCAGGATTGTGCAATGGAGTAAATTTATTTTTCATGAGTATGGTACATACAAACGACATTTGATAGTGTCTCACTATGATAGGCGATGGGGTGGTCATGCTGAGTGAGAACTATGCCCACATCATAGTCTGAAGCATCAGTCTCGATCTTAAAGGGTTGTTGCAGGTCAAGTATTCAAAGTATTGGGGATGAGAACAAGCGTTGCTTCAAATAATCGAACACTTACTATTGGTACATTACCCACAAAACAATTTCCTTACCACCACCCCTGGTTACTTGGTTGAGGGCCCATGCAATATGGAAGAATCCCAACATGAACATGCGATATAAATTGACAAGGCCTAAGAAGATCTAAAGCTCAGTGAGTGTGGTTGGGGCTAGCCAGTTATGGATGAACTTGATCTTGGCTGGATCTAAATGCACACCATGTTGATCAATGATGTAGCCTAGGTACTGGACCCTGTCCATGTCGAAGGACCATTTTTCCAAGTTGGCATATAGATTATGTTGTCGCATGGTGTGTAGAACCTGTTGAATATGCTACAAGTGTTTTGCCCAAGTCTTTCTTTATATGAGGATGTCATCCATATACACCACTATAAAAGAATTGGTGAAAGGTTGCAAGATATCTTCCATCATCCTAATGAAATTTGTTGGAGAATTTGTCAAACCAAAGGGCATAACCAACCATTCAAAAAGACCTTGTTTCGACTTGAAGGCAGTTTTCCCTACATCTGTCTTCTCTATTGGTACTTGGTGGTAGCTATACTTCAAATCAATCTTACTAAAGTATTTTTCCCCCTTTTGATGATCAAGGATATTGTCGATTCGAGGAATCGGGTTCCAGTTCCTAAATTTGATTTTATTTAGGGCTCGATAATCAATGCAGAGTAGTAAGGTCCCATATTTATTCTACACTAGCACGATTGGGCTCCCACAAGGCGATGAGATGGGATGGATGTGCCCCTTGTGGAATAGGTCTTGGATCTATTCTTTGATCTCCTCATTCTCTAACAGAGAGAGGTAGTATACTGGCCCATTGGGTAGCGGTGCATCGGGCGTCAAATCAATGGGATGCTTGACCTAACAGTGGAGAGGTACCTTGATAGGTGAGGAGAAGATATCTTTGTATTCTTCCATGAACTTATCCAATTTCTTTTGTTGTGTGGAGAGTTCGACTGTAGAGGCCCTCGATGTGGCTACAATATTTTGTTTGCTCTGAGAGCGAATCATGAAGAAGAAAAAATTCTCAGTCTGAGAGATCACCTTCCTTCATTGCTTGGCATATATCAAGGAAATAGCACTAGTTGGGACTTCCTCATGTATCTTGTACAATTTCCTATCCAAAGTAATAATAACACTGTAGGGCCTAGACTCATATACAACATGATGTTTCCATAAATAAGGTTGGCCAAAAATAACATCACAAAATTTAAGAGGAGCAACATCACACAATACCTTATCTTTGAAGGGCTTGATGTCATACAAAAGGCAACACTGTTGGCTGATGCAAAGATCGCTTCCTTGGTGGATCCATCCAATGGTGTAGGGATGTGGGTGTGGCATTGTCAGTAGGGCTAGCTGCTTGAGGACCTATGTTGAGATGAGGCTCTTTTGTCTACCATTGTCAGTGATGAAGTGTGACGGGGTTCCTTTTACCCACATATGTGAATGAAAGAGACGCTCACATTCCTCTGGATCATCTGGTTGACCAAGATGGATCTTGGTGGTAGCAATGATGGAACTGGGTTCTATGTCAATGATCCATCTCCCCCTTTTTGGTTCTGACTTAGATTCAGAACCCACATTTGATTCAAAGGATTTCACCTCAGCCACCAATGACTATTTGAGTGAAAATCAACAGTGTTATGTCAGGGGATCTTATGGAAGTCACACCACTTCCCGGTATCTTTCTTCGTCTTTCCGATGTTGTTCTTTTATTGTGGCTTAGACTAGTTGTCCTGAGACTGTCCATATTTTCTTTGTCCTTTGTTATATAGGTTGGGGCTACCCTTTCCCTTATTTTGTTGTGAGGGGTTCTGAGGCCCAAATTACCGCATCTTTTTTTTAAGCTTCTACTCAATTTTGAAAGCATATCAATAAGCCGCACCCAAGGATGAGATTCCTAGAAACTCCATTTTGGCCTGGATGTATCTATGCAAACCATCATGATACTTGAGCACCAATTGTCACCCAAAATATTTGATACCCAAATTGGTGCACAAGGTATGGAAGATATTTGTGAACTCTGTCACTTGGTCTCTTTCCTACCACAGCATGGTCCATTTTATATACATGTCATCATAACTTTCGACAAGGTAGTATTGTTCCTTAATAGAATCCATGAATGACTCCCAGGTGACTACGACTATAAATAGTGAGGGTTCCTCTATTGTCTTTTTTTCATAAAAAGTATCCCACCAATATTTGACATGGGGAATGACTTTAATGAGCACAAAAGTAATATTTTATCTATTACAAAAGGTATGGATAGAAAAATACCCTTCTAGAAGATTCAACCATTTTTCTAGAACGTCTACATCTATCTATACTTCAAATATAGGATTATCCAAGTTGATTTGTAACTTGAAGGGGGAAACACCTTTGCTCGAGGAAGATGCATCGCCTATTGGTATTCGCCAGAGGATTTACACAAAACTATCCATCATCTCGTTTCTCTATTTCATGAGGGCTTCCTCGAGAAACATTATGAAAGGATCTCCTTTCCCATCGTCTTTATTTTCTCCCACCATGAGAGGTCTCTCGGACATGCTAGAATAGTGGGGGCTTACCTCTGAGAAGAGATGTGACGGTTGGGCTCATTTGCAAGAAGATCATTATAATGAGGCTCTCCAAGAATTTTTACAATAAACCAAAATTTCAAAACCCTAGACATCCAAAAATCTAACCCTATGAGATGAAGCACCAAAAGTCATGTGGGCCCTAATGGGGTAAGTTAGTCCATCAAATTCCCGGGGTCGTGAATTTTGCGTACAATCTCCGTTTTAGGTGCACAATAGCCTGTTGGAAAGGTCTATTTGAGGAATACATATGTTTCCATAACACTTGGGTAAATACTATAGTGTGATTGTTGAGAGACCTAAAAACATTGTTTAGGGCCTCAAAATGACCCCGAAAGTTCGAGACCCAAAAACTAGAAAACAAAATTGACAAAATGAAAAAATGCCATAATGAGCCAGTTGGAATAGTTGAGAGGCCACTAAAATCCATCTGAATCATAATAGTAATAATCACACTCCTTGCTGCAATAGTCACCTCCATTTTCTCATCTGAGACACTTGAACCATTTTCCTATCTCATTCTCAACCAAAGCTTTCCATTTCTTAAAAGTATAAAAAACATTAGTATTTTTTCGAATGCAATAAACCCAAGTTTTCTAGTTGCATCATCAATAAAGGTAACATAATAATGAGATCCACCAATATATCATACCTGAGTTGATCTCCATACATCTGTATGCATAAGCTCTAGACTTTCACTCGTCTTTTCTTTTCTCACTTTGAGAAATACAACTCTATTTGGTTTTACATAAACACAATGCTCACATAAATCCAAATCATTTTTTTTAAGATCTATAAACAAATTTATTTTGTGAAGTATTTTCATCCCCTTCTCAATCATGTGTCCAAGCCTATGATGCCACAGTGTTGTATCCACTCTTGTAGAAGCTAAAAATATAAAAGAGTTAGCATTACCAGTACATAAATACAATGTACCTACCTTCTCTCATTTTTCTATCACCAATGATCCTTTGGTGCCCTTCCACACCTTATCTGTAAATAGAAATATACAACCTTCACTTTCCAACTTCCCTATTTAAATTAGAATTTTCCATAGATCTAGAACATGTCTTACCTCTTTCAACAACCATTGGTTTCCATTCTTTTTCTTTATTTGTACCTTAACCATTCCAACAATTTTTCATTGTGCGCCATCTCCCAAATGAACCTATCCAAAATCACCTTGAACATAATCTAGAAAATGTTTCCTATGGGGTGTGGCATGAAATGAAGCCCCTGAATCTACTACCCATGAATTAGAAATATTATCTACAGAAAGAATCAAAGAATCTTGTAACACATCACTTGTTACATTTGATTCTTAATTTTTCTCCTGTTGTGCATCTCTTTTTTTCTTTGGAGCTCTGCAATATTTCTTCATATGTTCTTTCTTCCCACAATTCCAACACTCTATCTTTCCTAGTCTATATTTGGATCCACCCTTTCTAGAATTCTCGCGATTCCTTTTGTCTTCCCATGTTCTCCATGTTTAACACCTTAGTTGATGTCTCACATGTGTTTTTCCGTCACATTGCCTTGCTAAGGGTAACACCAACAACATCATCAAATTTTAAAGTGTTTGAACCAGAGAAAGAGTTACTTACAACCATGACCAATCCGTTCCAACTTTCTGGGAATGAGAACAAGATTACAAAAGCCTTGACCTCATCATCAAAGTCCACGTTTACAAAACTTAGCTGATTAGTAACCATATTAAATTCATTTAAATGATCAACAACATACCCACCTTCTAACATATTCATATTAAATAATCTCTTCATTAGAAATACCTTATTGGATGCTAACGGTTTTTCATACAATTTAGTTTAGCCAATGCATCCATCATCTCCTTCATTGTCTTTTCTTTCCAAATATTGAAAGCCACTGATGTTGTCAGGATCAACTATATGATTCCTAGTTCCTTTATGTCAAGAATCTCCCATTCTTTGTCCTTCATGGCCATCAACTTCTTTGTTATTCCACCTAATGGTAGAAATAGATCATTCTTATATAAATAATCTTCCATCTACATCTTTCATAACTGGTAGTTTTGGCTATTAAATTTATCGACCCTAAACTTTCCATCTTCCACCATTTCTCCCACTCGAACCAAGAACCCTCTTTTCCTACGAGTTACCTTATGCTATGATACCAATTGTTGAAAAAAAAGGATCGCGGAGAAATAAAATAAAAACAAATGAGGAAATAAAAAATATAATATACACAATACAATAGAGACACAAATATACATGGTTCACCCAGTGTGGGCTACGTCCACTAGAGAAATTGCCCATTCCTTCCTTTTTATTATCTAGTAAATGAAGGGATACGACCTACAACACACCCGCTCTAACTTCCTCTTCTTTCTCGCACAATATCCTCTCTCAGAATACAATATTCACAATGATACATAGCCACAAAATAAATTTCCCTCATAAAAGAGGATTGCCTTCTAGGGAAAAGAAACCTAACATAACTTCTACCATTAGATATGTGACCTTTTAATGAACGGTCCAAATTTACTATGAAATTACAATATACATTTACAAGGAAATTTTTCCTTCGAGGGCTTCACTCCCGGACCCCTAGCCGAGGGGATGAGCCCCTTGGACCCCACAAGGGGGGAAATCCCCCCTTGCAACCCCCCTGTATGGAGGGGTGTACAATATTCATAGGGTATAAACATGGATGAAAATAAACACCTATGAAAAAATAATATAATCAAGCTCCACAACCAACACTCCATTCCCTCACCGCTACAAAATCTTGGTTCCTGCAGTCCCCATAAATATACCTCAAGTGGGACTTTTCCTGCTCACATGTGATGTCAAAAGGGCTGGTATCTGTAGGGTTTTGTTGGAAAATTTACTCTAAAACCATGGTATTTAACCTATCCAGATGCGTGCACCAATAAATGGTTCTATTGTTGGGACAGAGAATATGGAAGTGAGGGAATGAGAAAAGAGATAACTGAATGGTTGGAACAAAAGGAATAGGAATTTTCTCTAAAGGAGAATAGAAATGTGCACTTAAAGAACAAGCATTGGATTCAAAGGTATGCGTATATAGACTTACATGAGCTATTTTTTGGTGAATTTCCTAATATTTTAGCAGAATGGATGAAAATATTTATGGAGAAGATTGGTAGACATTGACTAGGTGCACCAAATAACTAGATGCCTCAACTAGTAGGATGAGTGGAAGTGATAGATAATAGGATGTCTCATGCAGTATAATTTTGGTTGAATAGTATCTTGGGAGGATACATAACCGAATTCACAATAGAGTGTACTCAGGCTTACAATGTTGCAGAAAGAGACTTCTTTAAAGGTCTGCGAGGAATATTCATAAGTTTGTTAACGACCTCGATCAAAATGTTGCTATGTGATAAATAAGTGATGACAATGGAGTTAGATAATTATAGAATAGGTTTTTTTTGAACATGAGTTGATCGAAGGAGAGGAAAATGAAAAGAGGAAAAGGAAATTGAGGATGCAAAATAAAAAAGAAGGGATATCAGAAGGAGAAGATGAATTTGAAATCTTGCATAGTGGGAGAAAGTACAAGAAGTTGAGAACTATAGTTGAAGAGAGAGAGCAGTGCAGTGAGTACCTRAAATGTTTCACAGAAATCCATATCATAAAAGTACAACAAAAAGAGGGAGAAGATGAAGATATCCCGCTCAGTCTTGTCATAGAAGAACCAATACGTATTGTCCAAGTCGAGTCTTGGTTCGAAACAACAACCTCCTTTGAGTCACCTAAAACTGAGACAACTTTCRAAGATATTTCTAGAGCACTTGTAGTCAACAAAGGAAGTCAGAGCAACAATAACTAGAGTAGTGGTAGCGATCAGAGTAGTGGTAGAGGTACAAGTATTTAGACTCAACCAACATCACAAGGGAGGATTCCTACACACAACAATATGGCAGGAGTAGATAATACCCTCAGATTATCATAATTCAAAGTAATTGGATCTGAGGATACAAAAAAAAAAACTTGTTCATATGTGATACTATTTGGACTGCAAAGAATTTCCACAATGATGGTGCAATTATTGCACAGTTGGCAATAAATTTTAGAGGAGATGCACTAGTATAGTACATGAAGCTCAAAAGTACCACAATACTAGGCCATACAAGAACCTTATTAGATATTACACAAGCATTGCTAAAATAATTTAAGAAACCTATGTATGAGTCACAGTACATCACTGAGCTCAAGGAAATCAAACAAGTACAGAACAAGTTTGGATGGGAATTTGATCAAAGGTTCAAAGATGTGATGGGGAGGTTAACGTTTCAAATACCCGATCAACAACACAGAGAGTGGTTCATTTCAGGCTTGTTACCTCACATCCACAATCCATTAATACATAAGAAGGTTGTAACGCAGTCTGAAGTATTGGAAATTACTATGAAACTGGAAGCATCTCCGGTTGGAGACAACAACATAATGGAATAGATACATAACTAGTTAGTGAAATTAACAATTCAAATGGCATAAATTACAAAGGGGAAATAGAAATGGGAACATATATGGTGCACCAAATGCAGGATTGAAGGTCACCACAATGATGAGTGTCTAGCCTTTGCACAGTACTTAGCAGCTGAAGCACCAAACCCGTTACCAGGAGGAGGATACTACGAGGTATGCAAGAAGTGGGGAAATCACCCCCACAAGTGCGAACTATTACAAAAATATCATCACACCCCAGGAATATTATTTTGTATATTTTGAAAATCCATGGGGAATGAAGACAAATATTATAATGCATTTGATATAATGAGGGAACACACGATGGATATATACAGAATTGAGGAGGAGAATGTTGTGATAGAAGGAGGAGGGAAGTATAATGCTCCAAGAGGATTTAATCAAGGAAACCGAGGAGGATTTGGTAGGGGATGAGGTTGAACAAAATTTGGGTGAGGAGGAAGAGGCCCCATAGTATGGTATAATTGTAACCAACTAGGGCACTTAGTGTGGGATTTCCAAAATCCATGCACAACATGTACTTATTGTTGGGCATTAGATCATGTAAAAGAGGATTGTCCACAAATTTTGGCAAGATGGAAAGCCAAAGGGAACCAAAATCAAAACCTAAACATTAAGAAGATATCCACATAGATAAGGGACGAAGGACCCAAAATCGCATTCTTTACGACTCAAGGAACCAAAAAAGGGAGAGATGAAAATGATGGAGGGAAACAGGTTGAGAAGTGGGTAAAGAAATCATAAGCACCTACACAAGCATTTGAACCACAAGAAGAGAAAGAGACTTATAAAAAATCGAGGAAAGAACTAGTGCAACGGGACTGGACAACATATACAACATCTACACCACCTAGGGGAGATATGCTTCCCATGGAGGAGGAGGTTAGAACCCAAGGATCATTGGAGAAGATAAGCACCTTATGAAAATTTTTGAAAACTTTCCTAGCGTTGGTTGAAGATGAAAAGAAATTTCATACATTATTCTCAATGATCGATCATTGCACGCAAGGAAAGACAGTCCCTATTGAAAATAAATTAGTGAACCAACTATCATGCAAGAAACGAACCAACGAAGAATTTAGGTTCAGTGCGCAGATTAGAGAATTTGACATTGACAACGTGATCTTAGACTTACGGTCCGATGTGAACGTGATACCTAAAAATACATGGGAGATGATGGGGAAACCAAAGTGGTCACCCATCCAATTGATACTATCAAATCAGTACAAACTATTATGAATTGGAAGGTTAACAGGAATCCTAGTGAACATCGATGAAGTGAACAACATCACAGACTTCAAAGTTATCGATATTGTAGATGATATTCAACCATATCCATCATTAATGGGATTTGAATGGGCCTTTGATAATCAAGCAATTATCAACTTTAAAATGTACGAAATAATATTTGAAGTATGAGACTTGAAAGTGATTGCATCCTTAGACCCAAAAGAAGGAAGGAGGTACATAGAACCCGTACGGGGAAATGAAATAGATTACTTGTACAACATGACTACAAGGATGGATGATTATGTGAACCCTACCACAAATGGTGCACTGAGTTGGAGAAGAATCAATTCGTGTACATCATAATCAAAAGTGGGCCTAGAAAAATGGCAATATAGGATGCATGAAGTCTCAACACGACGATGTGCACGAATGACCATGTCATTATGTTGGATTGGAATATAATTGTGAAACCCACCCAAGTATGAAGGGATGATAGATATCGCAACATTCATCCAAAATTTTGAGACACATGTACCAAAGAAACAAAGGTTGTTAGCACTGGATGTTGTATTAAAAGCCACCTTGGAAAGATGGTGGGTGATGCACAAAGGGACCATGGAATATTGAAAATAGTGTAAACGAATAATCCAGATAAGATTTAATACTGAAGATGGAGATATGACATAGAAATATATTGGTGAAAGAAACCCAACAGAGCATATTGTGGAATGTGAAAATTAGTGGCTTTCAATCCCCTAGGAGGAATGGATGCACAAGTCATTCATACACTTGATACAATACCAAAAAACTGGTATTTAGAAATAGAATTGTTTATGGACATTTACATTTCAACATAAGTCACCTTCCATATACAGATCACTTCAGGGAATCAAACACAAAATACTCAATGAAGAAGAACAAATGGAAGTAAGATCAATATGCAGGAAAGAAGAACAAATATAAGTAATACCGATATGTAGTGCACATAATGCTTCTATGATAGTCCATAAATTAATTGAATGCTACAATGTGACAGAAGAGTATCAAGACGACGAATATCCCCATAATTTTCAAGTACAGGAAACAAAAGGAGAGTGAATGGTAGAAGTCCCATAGATGGAATCAAAATACCACGAACAACCAATAAAGACACAACAGATCAAAAATCACATAAACAGACTGACAATGGAAATTGCGTAGAGGGGAAACTACGCCAATAAGGGAAACCTGACACAAAGAAAGGTCAAGTAGGCGGCAGTAAAGACACCTTGCCATGCATCGGGAGAGATATCAAAGACAAAAAAGAAGGAAATGACAGTTATGGATGAATAAGGACAAGATCCATGACCGCAAAGGACAGGAAAATTCCAACAAATAAAGTTAGCCCACACGAAAAGGAGACAAGATGAGGAAAAATGTAAGAAGAAATATAATATCTACTCAAGGAAAAACGAATAGTGCAGTGAAAACAATAATAATGATAATAATAATAATTTCATCATGACATAACATAACCAATTAAGTGGAAGGCACATCGCCACAAATGGAAACTCCATGTGAAAAGTCAACATAACTGACATATATTAAATGGCCACATACCAACCCTGTACTACAAAGGAGCTAAGGACAACCGATATGGTTAATAGGAAACATACGTACAACCAGGGGTGTGGCAGAACCACTATGATGATGATTCGATATCAGTAAGGGTGTGCAAAAATATTTACACACATAGCATAATCACACTAGATCATGTCAAACGATTTGCCAATATAACAACATGTACAAGGAGTACAACACAATAAGATTGTGAACTAGCATGTGAAGGCCATGAATACGACTAGTATTTAGCATAAAGGGGGTGAATTCAATAGAAGGGCCAACAATAGTTAAGATATGAGAATGATCATATATTACCCACTCATATTTAAGGTGGTCACAAAAAAATGTTGCAAAGATATATGGGATTATGAACAGTTAGGAAAGCATGCACCAAAGGAGCACAATTACCGAGTGGAAGTTCATACATGGTGCAGTTGTCAAGAACAAAATCTCAATGACTGGGATGATGAATCTGGTGGATATGGAAARAATGAACCCAAGATCTACATACACGTTACAACATWACCACAAAAGAACAAGTTCACAGAGAAAGACAAAAGGAAGGTCTGGTAGTAAGGTATAAATAAAGTAAACCTAGCGCATGCAAGAAAGCATGAAAGAATATAATKTCAATCATCGCAAGAGCCTCTGCGGCTGCACTTTTAATAAAATGATTGCAAAGGCTGGTAAGGAGGTCAGGAAGTTGCACATGACCATGGAAAGTATCGAGGTCACAATTAACAAGGCATCCTGGAGCAAGGGAACCTAGAGGATGCCAAAGAGGAGCTTTGTCCGATTGGAAGAGGGGCTTAGTAGATTGGGTAATAATATTATCTCAGATGAAGAGTGATGGAATAATAGTCTGCATAGTCCAGGGTAGAAAATACCAGTAAAAAAAAAAATAGGACAACAACGAAGGTTAGTAGTAATGACAAGTCATAAAGTTGTAGTCGGGCCATAAATTGCAACAACAACCGAAAGTTAAGACAGAGTAGCAGGATGGGCCAAGATTTTAGGATGGATTTGATAAGATAAACAACATTAATAAAACCATATGGAATACTAATGGTGGACTGAGAACAACAATTAAGGCCATATGAGACGGACCCAATTGCATGAGAGCTAAGGAAACACATTAAGTAAAGGAAGACTCATTATTTTTGCATGTAAGCAAGATCAGATAGAGAAGCGAACCAGAGCGATGAGGTGAAAATAGCTTAGATAACTAGAGTCGAATGATAGGTGACCATGAGGAGGGACCACACAAATCTCATAACCGATCATAGATAAGAAATGACACCAGCAAAATTGGGAGGGTCATCAGAAGCAACAAGTAAATAAGCAAATAAACCAAGGGAAATACTAGAAGTCGAAGAAGTGGTTGGAGCCCTGATTCCATCACTACAGGAAAAATTTCACAGAGATTACTTAACATCACAAATTATTGATGCACCATAGGTCCAACTTCAAGGCAATGCAAAGTATCCACTACCAAAGGCACCAATCCCGGATGACGTGAGTAGGGATAAAGAGTTAATGGGGAAAATCACAAACCTAAAGTATATGGATCATTACATTACAGATACACATAAGTTCCCAGAGTTGGCAATAGACCAGTACCTATGCACTACAATGGTACAAGAAATAAGAGTAATTGTGCTCGAGCCACAAGAACGGGAAACGGGGCTCGATAGGGCAGGAATAATGAACGTGCTAGACATCTG
Source organism: Picea mariana (assembly GCA_032191745.1). Lineage (NCBI taxonomy): Eukaryota > Viridiplantae > Streptophyta > Pinopsida > Pinales > Pinaceae > Picea > Picea mariana. The sequence goes on from JASDQU010683466.1 coordinate 36,172, forward strand.
CCATTTCGGGCAAAGTACATAAATCAATGCATTTGTGAAAATACTACTTAGTTTTATTCATGACGGGAAACTCTAGATCAAGAACACAATATAAATTACCACCACGTTGATTGTGAAAACTACGGGACTATCCCAAACAGACGAAGATCCATGTGCGTTTTTCACTAAGGTGGGAGAATGAGCACTGTCAAAGGAAACAAAAGAAAAATTCAGCACCATACAGGGAAATATGGGAATGGATGTCCAACACATCAATAATAAAAATATACAATTTTCAACTCAAGTACTGGCATGCAATCTATTGCAAAAATGTCACAAAGACGAAGTACTGCCACAATAATTGTCGTCCTATAGAAATGTGTAGAAGGAATCCAAATGAACTGGGATACTTTTCTCAAGAATCGGTTTCTACAAGACTGCATAGAGGCTTAGGAAAAGGGAACTAAGTTCCATTATGAGTGGTTGTTAATACTAGTCACACTAGTTATATGGAAAGAACCAACATATTGCCAGTTCATGCGCACATTAGGAAATCACACCTTAGTTTGCAGGTATACCAACTTATAGCACACAACATTGAAGAAGAAATCAATCGAGACAAGAACAGTCTTCTTTACATACTTAGAATCTATCACATGGATAGTGACACACACACCGCACATTCTACCAGAAATAGTAGCAACATACCAATGCCTTTCACAGTTTATAGCCGACATGCACCACATGTATTTACAAAATTCGAAGGAACCAAAACAACAATGGATGCAAATGAGCTATAGGGTGATAGAAGAAGAAGTGGGACTCAAAATTACAAATTGGGACAAGGATATGAACAAGGGTTCCCATGGCCCTGGGAGGGGTGAACGAACAGAACAAATAGGGAAGACCCATTGGACAAAGAGGAGGAACGAGACAACAATTCCAAAGAGATATGGGATACACAAAGAAAATATCAACCAATAGGAAGAGGGGTTATGTGTGACAAGTCAACATCCCCCCATCAAAGAACGAAGATAAAGGACACAAGAGAAACACAATAAGGAAGAGTTCACAATAAAACTAAGGCACAAAGATGACCACCTCCTTTCTACATATTGACCAAAGGTGACATGGAAATAATTGGATAACAAATGGATGATACTGCAGAATAAATTTGAGAGAAAGAAACTAAGAAGAAAGAAGCACACCATAAGGAGATTTAGGATCAGCTGGCAGCACTTTGACAAATGATGGACGCTGTGAGTAGTAAGATGAAACAAAGGGCAGAGGAAGATGTAGTCGAGGAATGGACCAAGAAATGGGAATTCATACAAGAAAAACTAGGGGTTATCTAGAAGATCTTGGCATCGGTGCAATTAACACTAATGCAAGGAATAGGCATAGAACAAATAGGTCCAACAAAAGTAACAAAGACTACAGAATTGGTTCAAGTGATAGCACTGGGTAGATTCATCAAAGTGCCAGTAGGGATAGTCAGGATACCCAACCCCGAAATCCAAGAACAACTACATGTACTAACTTACATGGACTTAGTCGTATCCCAAATGAGTACCAGAGTCTTACAAAACTTACATACATGGGTTACACTAGAATTAGGCCTTCATGTGGACATTGCAAAAACAAAAATAGTAAAGGTGTAAGAAGAGAAAGAAGAACTACAAAGGAAATACAACACTACGCTACAAGAAAAGTGAGMAGTAGAGAATCAAGTAGAACTTGTAGACAAGGAGAAACAAAAATCAAAAAATGAGGAAGAAAAATATAAGAAGGAGAATCTTGAAGCAGAAGAGAAGGCCAAGAAATCCTAGTAGGAAAAGAACACAACAGAGGAAAAGGCCGAAGAAAAAAGGAAGCAAAAGGAAGAAGTTGAGTAATTGGGTCAAAAAGTTCAAGCAGTGGTACATCAATTATATAAATAAGTACCAGAAGTATCAATGGTGGTAGAACACACAATTTAATAACAAGTGTGGAAGATCAACAAGGATGTCTAGGGCCTTTGCAATAAGATTACAAAACTAGAAGTGAATTCACACCAGGGACACCACCGAAAGAAAGAGATAAGAGGGAAAGGAATGTGAAAATAGAGGTGGCGAAGATTAAAACTTTTGAACAAGAGTGTACAAAAATATGTGAAGAAGGAACATGCATATGGACAAAGATGATGAACACCCGGTATCTACAAGTGTTGGATGAGTAAATYAGGGTTGCATAGGAACAAATGAGTCAAGCCATGGAGCATGCAAATACACTCCTACCAACCGAAAGAATGAAAACACTTCTGGTGAACAGGAAGCTACATCTGGTAGTGGAACAACTGAAGGAAGAACATCGAAAGGTTACACAGGAGTTGTGATCATGACCGAACGAGGCACTTGTGGTACTAGAGGAACTAGCTACCGTGCAAACCAGCAAAATAATAGCAACACAAGACACTGAGGCCAAACTAAATAACTTGATGACACATACAATGGAAGAAATTGTGAACAAGGAGGTCGAATTCACAACAATAGTATAGGTAGCAAAGGAAATCCTCCGAAAATTCATTGAGTCATGGAAGAGCACAACACAATAGGTCTAAGTGGCTCAGGATGAGCCACATGTGAGTGTTGGGGGCTTGTTGGGTAGGCAAGTCAAATAGAGAATAAAGAGAAGAACTAACGTGCAGAGGAAAGGCGTAGGATCAAGAAGATCAAGAAGGAAGAGAGAAGAAAGAGAAAAAGAGGGGATATAGGATGGAACAAGATCCCATAAAATCTAGGAAAACCAATGGAGTATGAGTTGTATCTAGCTCATAATGAGTTGTCACCAACTGAGTAGGAGTGGAAGAAAACTCATTTTGAGTTGGAAAGAAAAACTAAGGTAAAAGGGAATAAATAGCAGAATTGGAGAGATGTTGATATGCAAGAGAAATTCTGAAGAGAATTCAGAGAGAGTAGAGGAGAAGTTCAGAGGTTGAAGCAACAATTGTGACAATGGAAAGACAAGATTAATTGTTGTGAATGTAGGATATTCAGTGAAAATAATCCATGAATGTAACCAATGGAAGATATATTGAACATTGGTTGTAGCGTAGAGTGCATCAGAATATATTAAATATAATAAAGAATAAAATATTTGTGGACATAGCCCAGGAGGGGGTGAACCAAGGTAATCGCGTGTCGAGTTATGCTCTGAAATTATTATTCATGTTTATAATATGTTAATTCATGTTTTTGTGATGTTGATATCTGTTGTTCCTATGATGAATGTTTATCTTTAATGATAATGTTGAAATATTCTTTCCCAATAACGTTAAATCTATGTTTAACTGTTAATTGATAATAATTTAACCTGAAACACATAAGAATCAAGTAATGAGGAAAGATTAACTAGAATAAATTGCATGAAAGGGTCTATTGCATATGACAGAGTAGGTATTCCTTTTTTCCCTCACCACTGCAGAATATTGGTTCTTGCAGTCCCCATAAAGATACCTCAGGTGAGACTTCGCATGCTGACAGGTGATGTCGAAAGGGCTAGTATATGTAGGGTATTTTCAAAAAACATACTATAAACCCATAGTAATTAACCTATCTACGTTCACGTGCCAAAATGATGTTTGAATTTGTCTCCTTGGTCTTTCAGGTCTTACGTTTCCCTCACTAAGGGAAAATTGTTACAATTGATCAACTTGAGTTCTGTACCACAAACCTTGGATCCAATGCGGGGTCTAATGTACCCTTTGTTACTAATTCCACACAGTCTTATTTGCACATTGGTGTGGGAATGTTTAAATATACTTCCTTGATGGGAATATTTCCCCTCCCCCCACCATCTACCACTACACACATAGATCCTATCAATATGATTCTTCAATTACCAATGGATTTCTTAGGTCTATTGATCCTTGGGTGGTACCTTGTTCTGAGGATGTTGAATAATTTGGAGAAACCATTCTACTCATTGTGGTTGATATTATCAATCCAACGTTCCTATCAATACCAGATGATACTAGTCAACACCTCCATCCTCATATGGAGTGTGACCAACCTACTTTCCCTGAATGGGTTGTTGAATCTCCAAGTTCACATGACTTCCTTGATTTTGAGTCTCTTTTAGTAGAGGCCATATTGGATGTCATGGATTCCATAGAAAATATGAAGTAATATGAGCATCATCTAGAATCCATACTCCCTAGTTTGGAATTGATGAGAGTTGACATGATGGGTTTTGATCCGAGATTGGGGGAATTTGTTGGGACACCTAGTGAAACCCCTAGTATTGACCCTTTTCCACCTCGTTTATCTTTCTTGTAACTTACCACCAAATTATATACTTCCCCTTCCATCGAAGATTCACGTTTCATACCCCCTTTACATATTGATAGAGCGCATCAAGGAGGTTCCCTAGCTCATGATACTACTCATAATGAGTATCTTCATATGCATAAATTCAATCCTAGGTGGCATGGTCCCAGCGTGGTGAGCCATATGATGTTGATATTGGTTCATGAGTTCATTAATGATGAAAAGGATCCTTGGCCCGAGCCTAGAAATGGGCTCTAATTTTCATAAACCATCCGAAGGTGTAGTGCCTTGTACATAGTTGTGTGGTGTGAGTGTTTTTATCATATCCTAAAAATCCAAAAATATTTTCTTTTTGAGATTTCACTATGTGTTTTGACACTCAAATATAGTTTACATGTGTTTACATGATTATGGAGAATTTTTTATGAATATGGAGACTTCCACTGAGCTTGAGGTATGTATTTCAAAACTGGCATATAGGGATAGGTTTTTTCCTTGCACTTTCCATTTTTCATTATTAATTGTCCACGTTGCCATCCATATGGATTAGGTTTGAACCCACTTGGTTACGACACTAGACACTCCTTTTTCATGTTGTAACTAGTTAAGTAGCACCTACCTATCATAGGCACCCTAGTTATCACCCCGAATTCCATTTGGTTACCATGCTACATTTTATCATAGGCCTAGGAGCCCTCCTTTAGCCCCATCATGACTTGAATATTGAGCCTCATTTTCCTCTCTTCATATTTATTCTAGAAACATCTCGTGGGGTTTCCCAAAATATTTTTATGTTTCTTAATGGTATCCTATGCATATTTTGCTCGTTTCATGCCTCCCACCACTATGTTATTGGTTTCCCATATCTCGCTTACCGCTATGCAATATCCTTGACCATCCACTTGTTGCATTATTTGTCCTATGTTTTGCATCCACCTACCCAGGGAGAGAGAAACTACTAAGAGTGGACCTCCCTCACTAGTACCATTTGCATACCTCATTTCTTAGGTTGGTTCAATGAGCCTGGAACATAGGAACATGTTGTTAAGCCACTCATTCTCTCTCATCGCGTCTCCTTTAATCTATTTTCAAATTCTCTAAAAATGAAAATATTGATGAGTGAGCTTGTCTTCTTTCACACTCATTAAATGGTTTGAAAGGATGTTTATTCATTATAATTTTAACCATTTTTCGGACCAGATGGACTAATTATGAAAAAGGAATACTCTAGTCCACCTGGGCTAGAAGAGTTCTCCCTTGTATTTGTTTTTACTTTCTCTGGCTTGAGAGACTAAATTTATGAAAAAAAACATAAAGATTACTTGGGTAACTCTTTCGTGCTCATTAAACCATGAAGGAGACCGAGGATACTTGTGTCATTATTTCGTGCTCGTTAAACCATGAAGGAGACGAAAACAAAGAAAAAAGAGCGAGGTTTTTTCACCATTGGTCTATTCTCAAAATGACAATGTTAATCAAGTCACTCTTAAACATGCCACCTATTTGAGTCCTTATCATGAAGTTGGGTTTTATATTTCCTAGGAGCCATCCCAATAATATGATTCAGAGATACTTCTTTGGTTGGTTACTCTTTCAGTCATCATGGAGAGTGCTTCAATGTCTTCTACATTGTTGCACTATATTCATCCAGATCTTGTGTCTTGATGCCAAGTCACCATTTTTTCATGCTATATTTTCAAGGGAAGTTTAAGCTTGAGTTGGCCATCTGTTTTTTTTTTAACTTTCTGAGTTGCACATCCCTATGTCAGTTATATTTTGTGATACTTTCACTTCAAAACATCTCTCGGTGTATGTTTCATTTTGATTTATGGGGGATACATCAAGGACCTCCTTCAACAAATCTCTTTCTATCAACTTCAACACATTATCTAGGATAGGGATCTAAAAACCAGCCAGTACGTTGGATCTTGCAGCCATTAGAGGAAAAAATCCTCATGATCGACAATGGGTTTTCCTCATTGACTCCTGATTGATTGAATATACAAGTGTTTGACATCAAATCCTCTATTCACACTCACTATATTTTACTAGGTACCTTTGGATCCATAATCATCATCGATGGGTCCCTTGCATTTGTTAATGGTTTACATCAATGACCAATAATCAAGTGGCTTCTACCATGCTTGACATCAAATACTCTATTTTCATTTTGTATATTTGTACCATCATCGTTTGGGACGAATAACTTGGGTTTGGGGACACATCTCTCCTTTACAACATCCCTCTCAAGCTACATTGGAGTATCTCACTTGTATATGAAGACTTCAGGCACACTCTCCTTAGTGCTCATTGTCTTCCTAACACCTGTATGTTGTGTCATAGATCCACATTGTATTTGTTGGTGGATATGATTGAGTTCATGGTGTAGATTCACATTGTATTGTCTCATGGCTATGGTATTATTGATGACATGGATCCACTATGTATTCTTTTGTGGCCATGGTCTAGCCTTTCATCTTATGGATCCAAAGTGTATTGTTTGGTGGCCATGCTCATTATGAGTATGAGTATGTCTACCTAAGGGAATGGTCTATATATATCCCCATCCTTGATGTTTGATTGCAATATTTCTTTGGTATTCAAACCTCCTTTTCTCTCGCCTTATGCTACCTCATATGCATAATATTGTAATTTATTTAGGCCATCCAATCCTTTCCTAACCACACACATTAGGGAGCATCTATTACAGACTTAATTTCCAACCTATAGGATAGAGAGGATTAGGGCCCTAATGCATATTTTTTATAGGGTTTCACACCTTTTGGAGATTTTTTTATGTATTTTTAGGCATACTCATGGGACACCTAGCAGACAAAAAGCGAGGCACTCGCTTGACACTAGTTATGCAACCCACGAGCCACTATCACGTTTCTAGAATTGGGGAGTTATGAGTCGAGAGGCGAAACATGATTTGGATATTAGTGGCTAGGACCTAGGAACTCACATCATTCGAGTTTCTAGTGGCCTCTAAAATATCTATAAGTCTCTCCCAAGCATCCTCCAAGAGGTATATAACAAAGGAAAGCCTTGGGCAAGAGGAGGAAGAATTCAATAGCAAGGTTATGGTGCTAAATTACATATTTGTTCAGCCATACTTCATTGGAGCTAGCATGACCAAGGAGTTTTAAATAAGCAAGGAGAAAGGATATTGAAGGAGCCTACATCAAAACTTAAGGTATGCAATCTTGATGTAAGTTTATGTTTGCAATCAATACATCATTTGGTTTTCCCTTGAATATTTGTCATTGATATATAAATGTTCATATCTGATTTAAGAGATTATAGATCAGATTAGATTCAAGTTAGATCTAGGATCCTAACATTGGAAAGAAAGTAGAGTGGTGTTGTATTGTATTTGGTGTACAGGAAGCACGTTGTGGAGAATGGAGTTGGAACTTCAGGACTAGAACAACTAGGAGACACTAAGGACAACCTTCACGAAAAGGTAAGCCATCTACGTAACTATTTTGTATGTGATTCTATTATTTGTCTATAGGAAACCAATAAGAATTCTACCCCATCATGTCTAGGATATATAGGGTCATCCTAAGGAGATTTGACCGATCTGGTCAGTGATATCCTTGTGAGAATAAATAAATGGTTAAAATACAATGCGTCATCTCACTGACCTCTCAAAATTAGAGGATGTTGACATACTTGTTTATGACTTCAAATTGAAAAAGAGAGGAACTCCTCTCTCCAGGACAACATAGATTATCACTAGGTTGATGCCACAAGAAATAACTGCAAGATGGGAGTCTATTGAACCTATTCATAGATCCAAAAGTATTTTGACATATGAAATGTTGGGCACCCATGTAGACTCATATGGTGCATTCATCGACTGTTAAGCCCTAATATTGGCTCATTACCCCTTAATTGGGGCATATTAGATTAGTAATGTTATTTATTACCACTTAATTGGGGAATATTAGATTAGTAATGTTATTTTATTTATGTCGGCTTTAAGCCATTAGTTGTAATTATACCTCCTAGTCTCCTATATATACCAAGGAGACATTTTCATTTAGAATCATCTTGTACTTGAACATTTAAGTAGGGTAAAAGGAGGTTGCCCCCTCGAAGAGGATTATTATCTAAAATTATCTCTTTTTCAAGGTGTTGAGTATTTTTCTTGAGGTTTTTATATGCTATATTTATGTTTGGTTGTTAACATATGGTATCAGAGCTCAAGGTCTTGGGGTTTCGCTGCTACATCTGAGACACCGTGGAATTTTTGCTATAACTTTTTTTCTGCAAAGTTTCAGAAGGAAATGCTTGGAGGATATATATTAGACAGATCAAGGTACGTTGGATTCAAAATTCAGCTCCTGAGGCCTTATAATTTCAGAGATATATCCTGTACAAGATAGGGTTTTGGAATAATTCGGAAATGAGTCTTTGCGGAATTTTCGCTATAAACAAACTTATTTAATGTTTCAGACCATGTACTCTGGATGACATTTAAAGAAATTAGTAATGTAGTTGTGGTAAGACCTTTAGATTCTAGGTCATGTTAAATTTGTAGATACACCCTGTGTAAGATAAGGTATCTGACTAGTCCTATTAGCTAGTCTCAAGAAGGTGTTCCAGGTAAAACAATCATAACTTCTTCCTAGAGTATCCAAATTGTGTGGGACTGGTTGCATTGGATTTTGGACAGTCTGTAGTATTTTGGGTGCGAGTTTCAGAATTTTCTATCAATCATTTTTTTCGAGGCACACTATACAAGTGAGATCTCCTGGAAAGGCCAAAAATCGGAAAGTTGTGGGGAATTTACCGTAAATTCCACTTGGCACATCCAATTTTGATCAGACCTATGGAATTGAAGAGAAGAAATATCATAGAAATACATAAGAGAAAGTTTCATACCTAGAAGGGCCAAAAATTGGGAGATATAATGGAAGAAATATTGTCTAGCAGAACCACCTCAAAATCAAGGTTCAAAAGTGATACTTGGCCAACATGACACCCAAAAAGGAAACTTCTACACCAAATAAGCCTCCATAAAATCCTACTTGGACTCTTGATGAAGGTGAAGAAATGCGTAGGGACATAAATGAACTACAATCTAAGATGGATTCAATGGAAGCCAAGTTGGATACTAAGATGGATTCAATGAAAGCTAAGTTGGATACTAAGATGGATTCAATGGAAGCTAAGCTGGATACTAAGATAGATGGTTTAAAAGGGGAGATCATGGAAGTATTGAAAA
>JASDQU010683467.1:0-15405 GCA_032191745.1 Picea mariana
TCGGCTATCATTGAGAACCTCGATCTCGAAAAACCTTCATTTAGGCCCTCAAAATGGCCCCGAAAGTCAAAACCTGCTAAAAATAGTAAATTGCCAAAATGGCCAGAAAACTGTTTTGAGCCATTTGGAAAAGATGGGTGGCCCCCGATATCCACCTGGATCATTGTGTTCTTATAACATGGTGTCAAATTGTGGTTGCTAGCTACTGTGTGTTTGATTAATCATGATCAGGATCATTACAAATTGGAAAATTGATGACTTTGACTTGGTTGTTTACTATGTATGGTTTATGGTTTATTGCACCATCAAAAATGAAGCACCGGTTTTGTATTTTGGTTTCATTGCAATTTTTAATGCTTAATATTGTGAAAAGAATGAAATCAAGAAAGTTTTAAAAGGGTCTGTTCAACTCAGGAAAAGACCTTTGTCTATGTTTTCTTTAGGAAATCACAAATTATGGGCAGTGGTTGATAATTTTATATGTTGAACAGATTTGAAGCAGTATGACTGTGTGTTCCTTTTGATTTGTTTAAATGAAAGGAAAATAAATGAAAGAACACAAGTAATCTCTCGACAGGATTGTTGAAAGACATAATGATTCTGAGTATGATTATAGACCGTGTTAATGGAAAAAGTCTGAAGATTTAAATGTGGGACAGTGAACAAGTTTTAACACACGATAATTTTTTAATTATTGTTGGATCGTTTGTATTGGATACAAAATTGTTTTTATGGATTACTTAATTGGTTTTTAGAACAATATTAATTTTTTTCCCTACCATTATTTCACTTTTCGCACATTACAACTCCCCTCACCTTCCCATATTCAATATCCACTCCCTCTTCTTAAAACTTAATTATAGTTAAGATAAATTATGTATTATGACAGTTAAAGGATCGCACAGGGATAAATTACAGTTATATATTCTTTTGATTTACGATACAATTGATTGTTTGATGTTGTGAGCAGTAATGATGATATTTTACCCCTCATTTTAATACTTTTATCTCAATACAATCCCTCACATATCCGAGAACGCTTCTTCACCCCCTTCTCATTGACAAGCATTAAACGATTTGTATGGCTTGGATTGCATGAGTCTGATATGTTGTTGAGACAAATGTTGTTTCATATTTAAAAGATTTGTCATGTATGGTTGTTGAAGAAACTATTTTCTAGTCAATAATGCATACAGAAATGAGATTTTTTAGTAGAGGTAGCCATGGTCGAGGTAACAGAGGAAGAGGAAATTGGAATAGGGGCCCTATAAGGCCAAGGTTCTCTATACACTTTGATGCATACTCACAAGATTTAGGCCAACTATTTCTAGTTGGATTTTTAACTGGATTGGGCAAGGAGTGGTCCAACCTAGGCCTTAAAGGCCTCCCTTCCAAGCCCCATAGGTACTTGGTATCCTATTACCCCCTCATGTTTCACTACAACTTGGAATCCCTGAAAACGACGGATGGAAATAGATTGTCCACCCTATAGTCTCCCAACATCTTGGTTGGCCTAACTTGTCTCTACCTGCCCCTCCACCTGTTAATCAAATTGTCCAAGATTCCATTGTCCACTCACCAGTACAGTCCTCCCATGCAAGAAAAAGGATAAAAACCAAGGCCCACCATGCCCCTGACAAAGGAAAAGTCATTTCTGCCCCTTCCTCACCCTCAAGTGACTCTACCAAATACGTGTCCTCCTACATGCATTTGAGATATGATTTCTCTCATGTGATCAGTGAGATTAGGCCTAAAGTCTTCACACAACCTATGCAAAATTTAGAGAGATCAAAAGGTGACAGCAACAACAAGGGAAATATTGCCTCCCAGAGTGGAAAATATGGATTTTAAGTTTTTTTATTTTGATTGTTGAGAACAGTTGACTTCTGAAATTTTGGACAATGCACTATTTTTGGATATATGGTAATATATTTTTGGAAATAATTTCAATTATCATTGATATAAATTGTCAAAATATGAAAGTGATGATGGGAGTCACAAGGAGGGATGTTTTGTTTGATTAACTAGTTGTGTTATGATTGTTAAATAACTAAAGGGAGTCACAAGGGGTCGTACCTACTAGTTATTATTTATTAAAAACCCTTATTATGGTTTTATTACTTTTCCCCCTTAACTAAAAAGTTGGTTGACTTTTAGTTAACTTAACTAAAGCAGTAGTTCAACTACTTAAACTAACTCTAATTGATTAAAGGCAAAAGGAAAAGGAGGAACAAGAGGAGAATAGAAGGAGAAGCATACTAAGGTCTTCTCTTTGAGTTTTGTTGAGATAATTCAGTTTTCATTCATTCTTTAATTCATTGGAAGCCTAATTCTCTTTTATGATAACAAGATCCTATTGTAGACAGAAATATTTAGTGTTGAATTACATCATTCAAACACTTGTTTTCTAGAGGTGTTGATCTATCTTTGATAGTCTGTGTAGACTTGTCTGTTTGTGAATTAAATTTCATGACTAGAAAAGGCTATTGTGAAGAGTGGAGTGGGCAACAATATGTGGCAAGTTGATCCATATTTTAAAGTTCAGGTTTTTACTTTCTATCAGAAGTCCTTTTGTATAATTCATTGAGGACATCTAAGTTTGACTTTGGTCCAAAACTTCCTCAGGGAATTTTATAAAGAGAATGATTCTTTTGACGAATTGGAATGAAATAAATGATTTATTTATGTCTCCTCTATTTTGATTATTGACTTGGTGTCTTTACTTCTATCTCTATATTTATTTCAACATTTGTTATATTCAGAAAATTACATAAATAATGAATTTTCCAGCAATCTTTCATCAATAAAAAAATCAGCCTAAGCACTTGTAATCAATACTTGTGTATTAGGATACAAATTTTGATGGCTATAAACATAGGGTGATATTCCCGTCTATCTTACTTTAGCCAAGCAAGATATGAAAATGCTTGAGTAAGATCATTTCATAACTTTTCCTCAACATTTATTTGGCGACCATACTAGGGATATCTTCAATATCTTTGTGGTTTATTTTTATGATTGATTATCATCGAATACACCTATTTTTCTGATATTTATCCTTTGACTATTTTAATTCTTAATGATTATACCTGTTGCAAGGCAGCCCAATATTGAGCCCGATCTTCAAGACCATACTAGCATTGCTTTGAATTTTTTTAACACCATTTTAGACACTACTAATACTCAGGTTGAACTTAATCATTCACGGGTAGCAATTGAACGAGACATTAGTGCCCAAGAACATTGGGAAGCTAGATGTAGACAACCTAGAAATCAACAATAACCTTCTTGTTCCTTCATCTTTGACCTTCTTTTCATGTCCTTAGACTCTCATGTTTCTAGGAGAATAAGAGGCTTATCAATTGAAACTAATACTATTGTTGAAATAGGAAGAACAAATGTTGTTTTATCTACCCAAAAAAGTTCTCTAAGGAGAACCTTGTCTGATTCATCCAGTTCATCTTTCTCCCCCTCACCTATCATCCACAAGATGGCATCTAGTGGTGGATCTAGTGGCACTGGAAGTGATTCCTCCTCTCATTCTTCATCTTCGACAGTGATTGGTAGCTTATATATCCACCATGTCCCTGTCCAATCTACCACAAAACCCACCAAAGTCATTAAACATTATGGGCTTTTTCAATTTGAAGAAGACACTACAACCACATTGTTGGTACAGGGGCAGACCCAGGGTTCAATGCTTAAGAGAACACCAACAAAGCCCTCACTATAGGGCCTTTTGGCAACACCTGCGAAGAAGATGAAGTCTAGGGGTGGTTGCAAGACTCAGGTGTCTATAACCTTAGCTGGGACATAGATCTGTGATTATCTTTCTTATAACACACTTAGCATCAGTTATTCCTTAGCATACATTCATTAATATACTTCATAGAAGGCACAAATAATTGCAGTGAATACTTATACTAAGAATGATTCAGTACTTATCCACAGAAATATAGGTTAGATTCAACAGATCAAGCACTAAACATCTCATATATCAGATCTAATGTTCATTCATTCATCAACAAGACAGTGCATAACTAGATCTACTTAATCACATCAAGCACTTAGCCAAGAAAGAGATAAATACATAAGAGAAAAACACAAAGCACTATACACACAGTTACCATGGTTCACCCCCACCTTGGGGCTATGTCCAGAAAGCCTTCTTTATATTATCACAGTCAATTAGTTACAACACAAAGCTCTAATGAACCTTACTTTGCACAGGACAGAAGATCTGCACAGCTCACTAGATCCTTCTTCCTTGCTCTTTAGACTATAACAACCTGCACTTAGCTCTCTGATCTCATGCATAGAGCACTCTAAGATACATCCGATCACACAGATCCAATTACTAGCACTAATCTTTCATTCATACATCACATAGATGTACTACATTACTATCTCCTTCTATCTCACTATCTACATTGCCTATTTATAGATTACAAAATGGGCCTAAATGTGGGTAAACCCATGGCCCAACATACGTTTCCCATTACATCAACCCAAAACCCTAAAATGGACCCCAAAAATAGGTCTTGCTTCCTTATTTTCTGCTTCGTGTTGCACTCCTTTCTTGGCAAGCTATCACAGTCCCAAAAGTGGTGAAGTATGACCAAGTACTCTTCAAAACTTGGTCAAGGGCCAACAAGCCCCGAACACTCACCTGTGACTCATCCCAATTTACTCAGGTCTAACCAATTCTTCTTTGAACGCTCAAGCTTGGCTTGAGAGGCTTCAACCTACTGTAGTGCAACAACCTCTTGTTCAGTAAATTCCTAGATTACTCTATCATTGAGCGGTCCTTCTAGGTGTTGTTCTGCAGTGATGGCACCATGTTCGAGTTCAGCTCCCTAGATTTCTAGTTCGGCGAATAGTTGGCATGCCTTCTCTTGGAGTGGTTGCAGTCGTTGAGAGACGTCCATTACTTTACTTTGTAGTGTGTGTACTCATTGTTGGGCTGTGTTTTTCTTTGTGAACCTCTTCATTCTTTCAACTAGGGTCATGGACTTTAGCTGTGCTTATAGCACATCTGCATACTACTTTTCTTCATGGAGTTATGCCTCCAATGTCTACAATTCTGGATTCTCTACGAGGGTTTCATAGGTATGGGAACTTCCAGTGCTTAGTTGCCTACATTTTGAAGCCAAAGATTTTAATTGATCGACTGCACTTCGACCAATGGCCTCTCTTAGATCTCTTATCTCTTGGGGTGTCTGAGGCACAATGCGGAGCTCCAGATCCTTGATGCACTGTTGAATTTGTTGGATTACTTCTTTTAGTTGGGTCACCTTCTGTGGAAGACGATCTTCCATATTCACTTCTATGATTGTCACAGAGTGCAGTGCCTTGTGAACTCTCTCTTATGTTTGAAGTTTCTCTGCTAGCAACAGGTCCTTGCTCTTCTATAACCGTGCTTTTTCCTCCTCCCATTTCGCTTGTAAGTCAAGCTGCTCCTATTCTACCTTTCTCCATTGCTATTCATGTGTGCTTTGTGCTTGTGCCAAAGCTTGTGTGGCTTTCACTATGTATTCTTGAGCTCGTCGAAGGCGAGATTTGACTTTCTCAGCGATTTGGTGTAACTGTGTGGGCTCATCGACTGTTCCTGATATTTCCATTGTTAACGGTGACATAGAAATGACTTGGATGGACTGAAATGCCTACTGCACTTCTTTGAATTCGCCTGTGATCCAGCGTAATAGTTCCTCCTACTTTGCTTCTTTCTTTTCTGCGATCTCTAATGAAACATCATTCAGTGCGACAATTAAGAAGTCAAAATCATCTGGGGTAAGTGTATTCTTAAGTGTGGTCTAGGTGGCCTTAGTTTTCTTTTTGGATGAGGGCCTCGATGGGGTAATCTTCCTTTTCTTAGAGGGATCTACCTCGTCCCTAGGCGGGGTAACCTCTCCTTTGCTCTGTTCAACTTCTGTGCCCCCTAGTTCTTCATTATCACCTCCCTTCGCAAGTGAGAGTGAAGCAGTATTCATGGATGTCTTGTGGATATATTGAACTTCCAGCTGCTTCTTAGTCTTGCATGGTCCTGGTGTATCCGACATAGCTTTAGGGCTATCTACGTCAAACATCTTTGTGAGGTCTGTTGCAACAAGGAGGTCTACCTACCATTCCTTGGTAATCTCCTCCAGGTCATCTTCTGTCAGCTTGTAATATGACAGGAGTTTTTGTTTGTGCTCGTCTGCACATGCTTTGATGTAGGTGAAGTGATGATCTATACTGCATTTCATCAAAGGTTGAAACCTATGAAGAGCATTGGGTGTAATGCGAGGTGTAGACTAAATGGAATTCCTCAACTGAGTGTAGTATGCATGGAGATGGCATTAGACTACCATTGTTTGTTCATGTTGTTGGAGTGCCACAACATACAGAACTTCAAGGCCAGGGGTTTGATCTCCAGAAATGCGGCTCCCTTGGGCAGTTCCCACGTGATGAAAGAGATGTGTATGAGCAACCAGCTAAAGTGGAACTCATACCCTTGGTCTTGCGCTTGTCTACAATCAAGCTCTAGCTGATTTGTAAGGTATTTCACCCAGTTCAATTGTAGTCCCTCCGAGCACTTCCCTTTGAGGTCAAATACAAATATAGTCACCTATGTAGGTCTTTTTTTTTGGACTAACCTTCTTGCAATCAGCTGGAAACCAAGGCGTACTATTGCATTCTCAATGGAGGATACCTTGTAACCTTGCATGCCTTTCTCCAGATCACCATATGTGCCTTTTATTCATTAAGCGAGAGCACGATCTATGGTCTTTCCAGGGTAAAAGTCCTGCGGTTCAAGGCCATGCATGCTTAGCCCAGTGATCCAATTGATCAGAATTAGATCCACGGTGATGTGTCGGTCCAACCATAGGTATCCTCCATGGTAGCAGGACAGTAACAATCGAACACAAGCATTTACTTCCTGATGCCTCCCGAAATGTGGAATCTTCATTATGTTGAGGAGGGTTAACTGCGCAAGGTTATGGGTCCATTGTTGTGGTACAATCTCGAGGTTCTTTCCTTTTGTAATAGTCAAATACTTGTGCGGGGATAGAATATTGTATACCTTGTGATCTCCAAGGTTAAAATCACTGAATTGTAGTGTGGTGAGCTTCTCCTAGTCAACATGAACTACTTGCACCCCTTTTGGGAGGTACACGGTGTCTACATCATATTCAAAGTCTCTAGGTACAGAGTCTCGATTCACTGGCCCGCTTAGTGGTGGGATATATTTAGGCAAGATGCTTGGGATCATCTTCACAGTGGCGAAGTCGTTTCCTAGCTTAGATCGTCTTTCTGAAGGAGGTCGGGATGGTCCTGCTCGAACAGTGGAGGCGGAAGCTGGAAGTATGCCCTAGGATGATGCATGTACACCTGTAGACATTTCATCTTCTGACATGACTCTCTCAGCCATTAAATCAATTATAACTTCTTCAACAATTTTCTCAGCAGCGCTAAGCTCATTCGACATAAAAACTTGGGTCAGTTGGATCGAGTGAAAAATGAATTCAGAGACGATATTGAATAGTAAGGCAATGATCTTAGGTTAAGTAAATGTCAGGGTTCGTGCTCAGATTTTCAGTTAGAAAAAATTATTCTCGGTGCATGGCGCGACAGGTTAAGTAGGCAATCTCAGCAATGGTCTGCTTGCAATATACATGGGGCCTTCATTAATTTCGTTCTATCCATTCTGGTGCTATCCAATGGTCTAGTGGTAACCCATAACTTCTTTTTGATCCATTTGGAGCAGCAGTCGAATGGGTATATCGGTTCCAACGACTATATTGCTTCATCATGGCAAAGTTTTCTATGTCGTTGTTCTAATATCTCAGCGAAGCTCCAATTCTGCAATTCTTCTTGCTATGAAGTGTCCTCTAGAAGCTCTTGTAACCTTACAGTATTAGCCCTTTTTTTCCTTAACTTCCTAGCCTTCTTCCCAGTGAGTTTCATCTCAGTAATTCTTTTACCATTCTCATGTTTATCTTCTATGGTCTTAGTTACTTCGCGCTATGGAAAATCTTTCTTAGGGTTCCTTGATAATACTTCTACTGTATCAAAAATAGGTAACTCGATCTTCTGCAGATCCTCAAGTTTCCTCTTAGATTCAACATCAGAGGTACTAATATTAAATATCTGCAAACTTCTCTTCTATTCTTCAATCAAGTGTGCGATCCTTCTGGTCATAACGTCTTTTAACTCTTGCTTATTTTGTTCCAAAACTTTCTCTTCTTCTCTTCGTCTGGCTTGTTTTCTATCAATCCAGGGTTTTCCTATGAGCATGGTAAACGGGATGCTATCTTCAACAAATTTAATGACCTCAAAGTCTTCCCTTGTCAAAGTTCCATTGACAGTCATAGGTATCCGGGTGAGCCTTCCACATAGGTTTACTAGCTTTCCTCTAAAGAAACTTGTTCCATCTAGGGAAGGGATCATGGCAGGCTTCCCTATAGCTTCCCAAGTTATTTCTGGCATAATGTTCACTTGTGCTTCTTCATCCAGTGTACAGTCAATGTCAAAGTCCCCTATTCTTGCTTCGATTTTCTCCTTCTCTTTGAAGATCTCTGATAGCCTAACATGTTGGTGGTCATTCAAGGTATCTTTCATATGTAGCAATATTTTTTCTGATTCTTTCTGGGTTTCTGATATAATATTGGTCTCTTGATATCCCTCAGGGTTTGCTTGTTCCATATTCAACTTCGCAAGCCTAGCAATCATTCTAGGGAAATCCAATACTTCAGGGTCCATAGCCTTACAATAAAGGCAACTAGGTCTTCTCCCAGGGAATTCTTTAGCAAGATGTCCTAGTCATTTGCAACTATAACAAAGGGTTAATCCTCTTGTCCATTTAGATGTTCCCCAACTCCTTCTATGCTTTGCACCAGGATCATGGTGGCTAGCCTGCAATTTTTTTTTTCTAGGATCCTGCATCCACTTGTTAGGCTAGACATTCTTTCAATGCATAGGTATAACATATCTATCACTATATTTATCAGATCTATTCTTATCAAGCTTTCTTTCATCTATTAATGTCGTAGTTTTGAAGATAGGATGAAATCTATCAAACATACTTAGATCCGTTCTTTAGAAACAAAAAATTTAACCTATCTTACTTCTACAAAGAACAAAGCTTCCAGATCTAAGACTTTTAACTATTCTTACCTTTATCAAGGCATAGAGCTTACAGATCTTACCTTTTTCTTCATAGATCTGACTTCTTTTCTTCAGATCTGACCTCTCTTTCTTCAGATATGACCTTTTTTCTTGGCACAAAGCTTCTCAAGTCAAACAGAACATTGCGCACTAGAGCAACAAATCTACACACAAAGATTATTTCACGCAAATATTCTTCTTCTTCAGTTCCCAACAATCACAATTTCAGGTCCCAGCAACGGAACCATTTTTTGGCACAGGGGCAGACCCAGGGTTCAACGCTCAAGAGCACACCAACAAATCCCTAACTACCGTCCCTTTCGTAAACACCTGGGAAGTAGATGAAGTCTCACCCGAGGTAGAGGCAGGGGTGGTTGAAAGACTCAGCTGTCTACAACCTTAGTCGGGACACTGATCTGTAATTATCTTTCTTACAGCGCACTTAGCAACAGTTATTCCTTAGCATACATTCATTAATATACTTTGCAAAAGGCACAGAGAATCGTAGGGAATACTTATACTAAGAATGATTTTGTACTTATCCACAAAAATATAGGTTAGATTCAAAAAATCAAGCACTAATCATCTCATATATCATATCTAATGTTCATTCATTCATCAACAGCATAGAGCATAACTAGATATACTTAATCACATCAAGCACTTAACCAAGAAAGGGATAAATACATAAGAGTGAAGCACAAAGAACTATACACACAGTTACCATAGTTCACCCCCACCCTGGGGCTACATCCACAAAGCCTTCTTTATATTATCACGGTCAAGCAGTTACAACACAGATCTCTAATGACCCTTACTTTTCACAAGACAGAAGATCTGCACAGCTCACTAGATCCTTCTTCCTTTCTCTTCAGACTATAACAACCTACACTTAGCTCTCTGATTTCATGCACAGAGCACTCTAAGATACATCCGATCACACAGATCCAATTACTAGCACTAAGCTTTTAGTCATACATCTAATAGATGTACTACACTACTATCTCCTCCTATATTACTATCTACATTACCTATTTATAGATTACAAAATGGGCCTAAACGTGGGTAAACCCACGAGCCGACATCCCTGTCCCGTTACATCAACCCAAAACCCTAAAATGGACCCCAAAAATAGGTCTTGCTTCCTTATTTTGTGCTTCACGTTGTGCTCCTTCTTTGGCAAGTTGTCGCAATCCCAAAAGTGGTCAAGTATGAACAAGTACTCTTTGAAACTTTGTCAAGGGCCAACACACATCATAGCATGTTTCCTCTCCTCTTAACCTAGCACCTGTGATGAAAAGGTGCCACCTAGGCATGTCCTCTCCCACCAGGACCTTCTCTTTCCTCAGCTCGAAGAGCTGAACCACTCTTCAAATCCCTTATCAAGACTTTTCTGCACCCACAGGATGCTTTCCTAACGATCTCCCTTTGTCCTATAGGGAAATCAGATCTCGCGTGATCGCGAGTCTTGAACTCATGGAATCGAGTCTTATAATCCCTGAACCCCAATGACTATTTGCCCACGGCTTCCTGGCTTCTTATCGCGAATTACCCCGTCGGGAAATTGGTACTCACGCTATCGTGAGTCACTGCTCTCACGAATCCTCGATTGTCGATCTGCGATGATGCCTTTCGCACCCCTTAGCTCCCTCCAGCTAATGCCTCCTCATGTGACCTACTGTCCCATGAGATGATGATCCTTCTCCCCTATCATAATTTTGGACTTCATGAAACTGAGCGTAAAAATCCGACACCACCTGTCCTCTGCTCTGACGCCCGTGTCCCACACTCCCGTGGAAATCAGGAAATCATGTTTCAGGAATTTGTGATTCCTGTTGCACAATTTCACAGACCCTTCCAATTCTCGATCTCCAACCTGCGATGACACCTGTCCTCTGCTTAAAACTATGGCTGTGGGACCGTTGCGTTACAGGATTTCGTGACTCCTTCTGTAGAGATTTTCTCGTCATCAAGAATCCCGAAATGCTGAACCCCAATGCACGTGTGAGTCCTCTCCTCCACGTCACCACCTTCTCGACGCTCTATTGGGTATCGCTAAATAGCGATTTCAACCTACACATGTTCCTTGTCACAAAAAACCCTAAATCTTCGATGGGCTAAACCCCGATGACTCCCTGACTCCTTGACACATGTCCCTACCGAAATCGTTGGCTGGGATTTCTCTCGGGAAATCGAAAATCGTGATTCCTTCCTGCAAGAGTTTTACGCCTCTGGAAACTCCGATTCCAGGATGAGCCAAATCTCGATGATCCCCTGGCTCCTTCCCTGCATGCTAAGGCTTAAACCGTGCACAACTTCCCAAGATCTGACTGCTGACGGGATTTCGTTGTTTTCCTCTGCGAACCCTGACTGTCGATTCCTCCTCCTTGAGGATTTCTTGAGAAGGGTGAATGTTCTCTCTCAGAACTTGTTCTCCAACATCTGCGCTAGCAACCCTGCTCGAACCTCCTTCGACACAAACCTCCTGTGCTCTCTTTCAACGATATCACAAGGGTTCTATACCTCCTGAGCTTTGCTACTCTAATTTTTTTCAGAGGAACTTATGTGCACTCCTTGCGCTCAATGATTCAAAAACTTCCCAAGTGTTGAATCCTTCCGACTCTGTGCACTCCTACAGCAGCAGTCTTTAATTCCTTGCTCAGATTTTCAACTGAGACTTCGTCTTCAGCCTACGCACTCTTTTTCATGGCTTCAACAACCCACTTCCACTTCTGGGTGAAAGAGAACAAAAGTTAAACTACTGAGCCTTCATCAACGAACTCCATGCGAATGAGTTCCACTGCACACCTTGTAGGAATCTCCTAGCTCAGATAGAGAAACAATTGAACCTCACTCTCTCTCTCTTTCAGACTTCAGGTTGAAACATGAAATCACATGCATAGCATATACAAAGCAAATGCATAACCAGAAAACAAACATTCCTGAGCATAATACACAGAGAAAACAACACAAACCATGTGCTTGAATCAAAGCTTCCTTCTATTAATTCAACTTCATGTACATGGGTGTTCTTCACACAATATTCTCTTCTTGCTCTGCTCCTCTTCTGAATGCTTGATTATTTTTACAATCATACAATGGGGGTGTCTAAATCCGTTTTCCCTCTCAAACTCCTAAACTATCAAATCTAGACTTAAACATCCTATCTACCAGCATTAAATCTACTAAATGTCGACTATCTACTTCAGACAAGAGCGTATGGCTCGAGGTATGATACAATATAAAAAAGGTGCTCTTTCATAAATGCATCATTGATACATTAGCGCATCATCTTGTATGGGAATTCAAAAAGTTTCGACTGGACTTGTCCAACTATTCATTGCTTTCCATGCTGGCTCGCTTGTCGAGTTTAGCGATGCTCCTGCATCATACTCCTCGGCTTGAAAACTTTCATGGGCTCATGTCCATGAGCTCCTACATAGTCTGTCCATGCTTTTGAATCTCTACTTCAGTCTCCCAGCTAGCATATGCCACCGGGTGGTTCTTCCATTTAACCAGATACTCGAAGTATTTCTTTCGCCTGGTCTTTTGGCTCACTCTTTTGTCAAGTATATGCTCCATCTGTGGCTTTTCTGCAATCGACATCTGCTTCTGCCATTGAATTTCTGGCTGTTCATCACTTCTAGCTCCTACTTCCTCATCCTTATAGGGATATAAGTCTGAGACATTGAATGTCGAAGATATTCCAATCTCATCCGGCAACTCAATTTCATAAGCATTTTCTCCCAATTTCTTTGAGACTCTGCATGGTCCAATTTTCTTCATTTTGAGCTTGTTTTATGTTCCCCTTGGGAACCTTTCCTTCCTCAGGTGTGCCAGAACTAGATCACCAACTTCGAACTGAATTTGTCTCCGATGTTGATCCGCTCTACACTTATATTCTTGGTTTGATTTCAACAATCGCTCCTTCACCCTGCTGTGAAGTTCTTCCATTGCCTCTGCGAATTCTTCAGTGCTTGCGCTCTTAGTCATTATCTACTCTGAGTCCTTCAGTTTAGATACTCCTCTTGGTTTCCTACCGTATACAATCTCAAATGGACTTTTTCCTGTGCTCCTGTTCACTGAGTCGTTGTACGCAAACTCTGCCTTTGGCAACACATTGTCCCAACTGTTGTGGTGCCCTATTACCAAGCTTCTTAATAAATCTCCCAGACTTCTATTTACCACCTCTGTTTGTCCATCCGTCTGAGGATGATAGGTAGAACTAAACATCAAGTTAGTTCCCATATTCTTCCAGAGTGTCCTCTAGAAATGTCCAATGAATTTTGTATCCCTGTCTGATACTATGCTTCTAGGTAAACTATGAAGTCTAATGATCTCCTTGAAAAACAAATTTGCGATGTGAGTCGCATCACTGGTCTTCTGGCATGGAATAAAATGTGCCATTTTAGAAAACCTGTCAACCACCACAAAGATTGAATCATGTCATCTTTGCGTCCTCAATAATCCCAGTACGAAATCCATGCTGATTTCATCCCACAGCCTCTTGGGTATGGGTAATGATTGATAGAATCCCGCATTCTGCTTCCTGCCCTTTGAATGCTGAAAAATTCTACATCTGTCAACAAACTTATTGACTTCCGACCGCATCCCTGGTCAAAAGTATGCTTTGCTCAGCTTTGCAAATGTCTTATCATGGCCAGAATGCCCTGCTAATCCACCATTGTGCTTCTCCTTTAGCAGATTCTCCCTCATGGAGCAATTTGGAATGCATAACTAGCTTCCCCTGAACAAAAATCTGTTTTGGATCATGTAATCCATCCATGGGCTTCTGTCCCTGAGAACTGGATTCTCAGCTGCCTCATATGCCTCTGCAAAATCTGCATCACCTGCATACATGTCCTTAATATTTTCAAAACCCAATGTTTTGACCCAGAATTCCTGCAACAACAAACACTTCCTGCTCAAAGCATCAACCACTTTGTTAGCAGTACCTAAAATGTGTTTAATTACAAATGTAAAATTATGCATATACTCTACCCATTTAGCATGTTTCTAATTCAACTTCCCCTGTTGATTCACAAACTGCAATGCATGATTATCACTATACAAAACAAATTCTTTCGGGATTAAATAATGCCTCCACTTCTTCAGCGCCTGTATGATAGCATAAAATTCTTTATCATACGTGGAGTATTTTACTTTTTCCTCATCCAGCTTCTCGCTGAAATATGCAACAGGTCTGTCCTCCTGGCTCAAGACCGCTCCTATGGCAAAGCCACTTGCATCACATTTTACCTGGAACACTTTCATGAAATCTGGCAATACCAAAATCGGTTGTTCTGTGATCTTCCACTTCAACAGATTGAAGCTCATCTCTGCCTCTTCAGTCCAATGAAAATATTTATGTCTTTTCTTGACAGTATCCATCATTGCTACGCTAACTCCACTGAAATTCCTGATGAATTTTCGGTAGAAACTAGCTAGTCCATGAAAACTTCTCACCTCGAAAACATTTCTCAGTGATGGCCAATTTTTAATTACCTCCACTTTACTTGGATCCATATTCAATTCATTTGCCGATATGACAAATCCCAAGTAAATGAGTTTTGTCTTCATAAATGAAGATTTCCTCATGTTGATCAACAACTTCTCTTGCTGTAGCTTCCTCATTACTGCAGCTAAATGCTTTAGATGTTCTTCTTTTGTTTTGCTGAAAATCAATATGTCATCCAAATAAACAATGAAAAACTTACCAATGAATTCCTTCAGCACTTCATTCATCAGCCTCACAAAAGTACTCGGTGCATTTGTCAAGCCAAACGGCATGACTAGCCATTCATACAACCCTTCGTTGGTTTTAAAGGTTGTCTTCCATTCATTGCCTTCCCTCATGTGAATCTGATGATATCCGCTTTTCAAATCAACCTCTGAAAAAAATTTGGCCCCACTTAAACAGTCCATCAAGTCCTCCATCCATGGCAATGGAAACCTATACCTGATGGTTATCTTGTTAATGGCTCTGGAGTCAGTGCACATTCTCCAACCTCCATCTTTATTTGGACTCAGTACCGTTGGAACAACACACGGACTTAAACTTTCCCTGATCAGTCCTTTATCCAATAGTTCTTGCACCTGCCTTTTGACTTCTTCGTTCTCCTGCGGTGTCAACCTGTATGCAGCTTTGTTCGGAAAACTGGATCCTGGTATGAGGCCTATATGATGACTCACACTCTTCATCGGCGGCAACGAATGAGGTAATTCATCTACCACAATGTCAGCGAACTCTTCCAACAG
>JASDQU010683468.1:0-14632 GCA_032191745.1 Picea mariana
ATGTTATTTAAAAAATTATTAGTAACTCAATATCAACTTTATATATATATAAAAAAAACAATTGAAAGTAAAAAAATTGGTAAGATTAAAATATTTAAATGGTGGGTTGAGTATAAGGGGAGATGTGCAATTGCTTCCATATGTGTGTGTGTAACTAACTTAGATCCATCTTAACTATATATCTATCATGAGTTTAGAGGTATCAAATACTTTGAGTATGGGGGCAGATGTACAATTGCTTCCATGTGTGTGTGTGCTCATAACAACCTTTCTTGAAGCATAACAACCTTTCTTCAAGCTTTGATGTCTCTGGGTACATGATAAACCCAAAATTAAAATGAATCTGAGTTAATAAATAAAAATTCTAATAAAGTTGTCATAATATCCAAATCCATATTTTATAAATGACGTAACAACTAGAAAAAACTAGTTAGTAAGAGAGAAATGTCTTTAATTAATACAAAGAAATATAAAAATTAAAAGTCTAGACAATTTTAACTCATAACAAATTACATATATGTATTGTAATCGCTAGTTCTAGAAATTCAATGACTTCCACATATTTCAATGTTATTTTATATGATTTTATTTATGAAATTAAATAAATAAATTGTTAAATAAATGTTGATTTAGAAATTTTAAAATTAAAAATTAGGTAAAGTTTAAAAGTAAAAAAAGTTTTAATGAAATCGTATTATTTTAAATATGAAAGAATAAATATTTATATTATTTTTAGTATATTTTATTTTATTTTATTTTTAGATTTATGAAATATTAAGAAATTAAAAAGAAATTGAGATAAAAAAAAATTTAATGTTTAAAATATTTTTTAATAGATTTATTTTTGTGTGTAAGTTAATGCTTATGATCATTATCCTACCTCACATCTAGAGTTTGTAATTGTTTACATCACTTTTCAACATGGGCACAATGTATCCACGAGACGTATTGCAGATATAGTTAATTTCCACTTCTACCATGACCTTATTTATCACCTTCATAAATTATGTGTAACTACAAGTAAACCCAAAGATTGATTGATTTGGGAACCTCATTTTTTAAGTTTTTTTTGGACTCTTTGGAAATATAAAGACAATGAATCACTACATCATCATATATGCTATCTTCACATGAGAGAAGATGTTGAACACTACCTCAAATTTTGTTTGTCACTTTTCATTGTTAAACCAATTAACCAATCATTTATGTATGTGTACATCATTGTATGTACTTTATAGACCTTAGAAATATGGCATCTTAGATGTTCCTAGGGGTTACCCATGACTAAGCATTAGCATGACTATGTACTAGTTATTGTTGATCATTTTTCCAAAATGACTATCTCGATGTTGTGTAGCAAGACTACCACTTCATTAATGTTTGGTTCCATTTTGCTTTACCATCTTCCATATTCTCTTCTCCTCATATACCATTTACCACTTTCCACCCTCAAGAATATGGCCACATATAAGTTTTTAGTTCATTTTTTGCACATGTTATACAACATGCTAGATATAGAGATTGACATAGCTCTATGAAACATATCCCTTTCCAAACTTGTTTTGGTTTTCATTCGCAACAAGCTTTACATCACACTCCATTACATGCTTAAAGGGCCTCCTTCACCTCAATTATATATGAGAGACTGAGAGGCGAATAATTCCCATGATGCATGTGGGATAAATTAGTCTAAGTTTATGACATTCCATAGGCATGTAAAACACTAGGACTTTCTGGGTGGTCACTCATCCCAGTACTATACTAGCTCAAGCGCACTTAACTGCAGATTACTAATGGAATTTGGTGCATTAACACTAAGCTATAAGCATGTACATTAGACCACTAGGAAATCATTACATGATGTTTGTAATTAACAAATGAACAAGGAATTACATTCCATTTCCCATCAAAAGGGTGAATATTATAGTTTACCAAAACCATAGGCTAAATATGTTGATTTAGTGGAAAAGGTGGATGGTCACCGAGATCCACCTAGATCATTCCTCCCCCTTTAGGAGGAAATGGTCCCCATTGCGCCAAGTTCCCTCGGGAGAAGGGGAAAATTCTACTGAATATGAACCTTGGTGAGTCACTTTTCTTGTTGAAGTAGATGTATTTCTTTTACTTTGCCTATGGAAGGATGTCATGAACTTGTTGGAGGTTTTGGATCTGTTCAACATAGTTAGATACATGATTTTCCTTGGTCTGAGTGTGGGAGGATTTTGTCGGTGAAGATGCAGCAAGAAGAGTTATATCAATGGGGGCTAATGGTTGGAACCACAAGCACACCTGAAAAGGGTCGTGGCCAATAGAGCTATGTTGAACATATGGAAGACTCTCATTCTCTTTGTGCTCCTCTACAATCTTGTTGAACTTCTTCTGCTGGATAGAAACGTCATGGGATGAGGTTGTAGTGGTCGCGGTGACCTTTTGCTCACCATCTGACTGGATCATGAAGAGGGAAAACTTTGTGTTCTGAGAGATTACTTAGCAGCATTGTTTTTTCGAGATCAATGAAGTGGCATTAATTGGAGCTACCTCCGATACCCTGTAGAACTAACCTCCAAGAGTAACAATGACAATGCAGAGCCGAGACTCATAGATAGCATGACATTTCCACATATATAGTTGTCCTAAAAGAACATCACATAATTCAAGTGGATCAACATCACACACTACCTCATCCTTGAAGGGCTTGATGCCATAGGACAAGGAACATTGTTGGCTAACATGAATGTCTCATCCCCGACTCAACCATCTGATCGTGTATGGTTGGGGGTGTGGCATCATTGGTAGCTTCAATATCTTGACAACCTCAGTTGAGATTAGATTCTTCTGACTCCTGCTGTCAACAATGAAATGCACTAGGGTCCCCTTTACCCACATCTATGAGTGGAAGAGGCACTCCCCCTCCTCAAGCTCCTCGGGTTCTTCTAGTTTTATTATTGTGGTTGTGATGGTAGCAGTGGGTTCTACATCGATGATTTGTGTCCATTTATTGTTCTTTGAATCAGAGTTCAAGTTAGGTTTCGATTCTTTTTCTTTGAGCTCGAACACCAATGATTGTTTCGAGCAACATTCATCAGTGTTGTGCCAGGGTTGTTGTGGAACTCACACCGCTTTTCGGTGTCTTTCTTAGACTTCTCGTTACCCTTATTTTCCTACGTCTAGGACTAGCTCTCTTAAGGTTTTCCTTCCTTGTTCTATCCTTCATTCTGTGAGTTAGGGTTGCCTTTGCCATGATTCTGTTATGGCATATTTTCAAGCTCGAACCCTCTCTTACTTTGTTGCTTGAATTTCTACTCAATTTTGATTACATATTGATAAGAAACACCCACTGATGAGATGTGCAAGAAATCCATCTCTATTTGGATGTACCTATGCATACCACTGCGATACTTCAAAACCAAGTGTTTCTTAAAGTATTTGACACCCAACATTGAGCGCAAGGTATGAAAGATGTTAGTGTACTCCAACACCATTTAATCTATTTTTTGACGCATATTCGTCCATCTCATGTACTAGTCATCATAGTTTCCGACAGGGTAGAGCTCCTCCCTTAAGGAATCCACAAAGGCTGCCCAAGTGGTTTTTCTCCTAAATGGTGTAGATTCATCTACGGTGTACCTCTCCCAGTAACCTTCCCACTAAGATCTAACATGGGGAAGGGATTTAAGGAGCGTGAAGGTGATCTTTTCACCGTCGAAAATTTTTCGGACAAAGTAATAACCTTCTAGTGGATTCAACCATTTTTCTAGAGCATCTGCATCTATCTGGCCTTCACATAAGGGGATATCAAAATTGACTTGTACCTTGAAGGGTGCCACACTTATGAAACGGTTGCTTGTTGAAAATGCCTTGGTTGTCGCTATCGGTAGTCTTTGAAGGATATGAGTGAAGTTTTCCATCATCTCTCGTTCCTCTGTCGCATGAGGGATTCCTCGAGCAACATCTTGAAAGGATATCCTTCTTTGTCATCTCTCTTTTCTTCCACCATGGGAGGTCACTTGGGCTAGCAAGATTAGTTGTCCTCAAGCGAAACTAGCTCGAGACTCAAGTCTCTATACCCTAACTTTGTCAGGGACCTGCTTTGAGAAATGACAAGGAGCATGCCACTCTGGTACCAGTAATCCAGATTATACTAAGAACGAAAAGAGACAAAAACAAAAATATAGCAGAGAACAAAGAAATACAGTGAAACCCAACTTATATTAATGAATAAGATAGAAAAACATTGTAAAACACAAACTGGCAGAATGGGGTAGCTTATCTTTGAAAAGAAAGAGATGTTGGCTATGCTTCATTTGCAACAAGATTTACATCACACTCCATTGCATGCTTAAAGGGCCTCATTCACCTCAATTATATATGAGAGAGTGATAGGAAAACAATTCCCATGATGCATGTGGGATAAATTAGTCTAAGTTTATAAAATTCCATAGGCATATAAAACAATAGGACTTGCCAGGAGGTCACCCATCCCAATACTACTCTAGCCCGAGTGTGCTTAACTGCAGAATTCTATTAGAATCTAGTGCATCAACACTATGCTATAAACATGTACATAAAACTACTAGGATATCATTACATGATGTTTGTAATTAAAAAACGAAGATGGCATTACATTCCATTTCCCATCAAAAAGGGTTAATATCATAGTTTACCAAAACCATAGGCTTGAAATGTTGATTTAGTGGAAAAGGTGGATGGCCACTAAGATCCACTTGGATCATCCAACTATCTAACCTTGTAGATGTATTATTCCTACAACCCATGGAATCCTTTTCTCCTAAGAATGCCAAAGAATAAGATAGAGTTGCAAGTTTTGTTGGGTAGATTCAATAAATCCATGAATGGGTCCAATCAATGTTACAATACAACTGGCATAAGTACAATCAAAGACATGATACATATTGAGTGTCTCACTCTTTCCAAGTAGGTTATTGATTTTGACTACTATTGCAAAAAGAAAGGTTTAAGGGTTCACATCGAAAGGTCAAGAAACTTTGATATTGTCCTTACTGCATTCTCAAAGTAGTTAGTGATAATCCTTTGCAACTTGATCTACCAACTTACTTGGGAATGCATTCAATATGCAATGTTCATCTATTGAATCCTTATTTCCCACCCGTGTTTAATGAGTGAACCAAGGTTTCAGTGCATGTTGTTTTAGATCTTAAACACTTAGCACTAGTTTAGACCAATTAGATCATCGATCAACAACTTAAGTCTACTCACCAACAAGACATTCTTATGGTTTGAGTTGTTCAAGCCAAGTAGTATCCTCATCAATGTAATTGGTATCCATGGAACAATTTAGAGTTCAATTTCCTTAGATGTGCCTTGAAGCAATGGGGTCCATTGCTTTCCAAGTGAGGATTAATGATCAACATCATACCTCACTTCAAGAGAAGTGAAACCTTTATAACTCCCAAACAAAAGTGTGCAAGTCATTTAGTACTCTTCGTAGTTTTGTCAATCCTTTTACAAGTTGTGATATTATTTACGGTCATCGATTCCATCTAGATGCAACTCCATCAAGTAGAACACCACTCAACACAATCCAATAGATGGAAACTCGAGCCAATTGTGAGTCAAATATCATTCAATTTACTAAATAACATTAACATGTAACTGAACTGATTTATTTCATACCTTGTAACAAATCTCTCTCCTTTATAAAGAGGAACAAATAGAAGATTAGGAAAATTGGAAAATTTAGAAATAACCCTTTATTATACTCATTTTCAAGACATTTATGCCTAACACAAATTTACAAGTAGGAGACTTGCTAAATTCTACATGATAATTTGTGGTTTGTTTTATTACATTTATCCAATTTGCAATTTATATTATTATTCTTTCAATAATTTATTTTCCTCTAATCGTAAATACTTTTTTATAGTATATGAATTTAAAAAATAAATTATAAACATTTTTATTACAAAATATTGATTAATTTATTTTTATTATATCTTTAATTTATTTTTTATTAATTTCAAATCCAACTTACTTTAAAAAATTAAGAAAAAAAAAAAAGTATAATTTTATTTTTCCTATCTTAATTTTTAATTATATTCTTCATAAATCAACATTAAATGTATTGTTCTCCTTTCAGCTCTTTGAAATCTAAGAAATGACAAAAATGATTTGGTAAACATCACTTAGTGTTTAGCAATTCAAAAGAAATGACAAAATTGATTTAGTGAACATGACTTAGTGTTTGTCAATTCAATGCAAGTTTACGAAGTTTTTATAAGGAATTGAGCAAGGTATTATATTCCTCAAACACTTGTTTAAAAAGCTATATGGTTACGATGGTAAGTATTATATTCCCTCAAACACTTGTTTGAGAAACTATATAATTAATTTGAGAAACTGTATGATTAAGATGGTAATTTTTGTAAGATGTAATATGACAATTATTTTTTTTTATTTTTTTGGGAAATAAATTCACGTGTTGAAAAACCCTTATAGCATTTGGATTACATAAAATTAATTAATCAAATTTATAAATACAACAATTTTATCTGCAAATATCTTCAAAAATATTGATATGGAGATGCCTAGCAGCTCACTCAGCCTCAAGGATTGCCATAATCATGGCTTCACTATCATTTTCGCTGGTAGAAGACATTGGACATCCTCGCTGAGCCTTGACGCTTCTATGAGAACCTCTTCCTCAGCACACTCTACCATGTTCCTGGATGCGTGGTATTCTGCTGGTGTGAATGCCAACAAATCGAGGAAGGGGAGCAAGCTTTCTCACCACTAACTTCAAGAGTCTCGTTGGGAAAAATAACTAGGCTCAGGATAGCATTATAAGACCTCCCACCAGATTGCATTATTGTCACCTCAGTCTTGATTTCCCTCCTTTAATTGTTGGAGTGAGCGAGCTATGACTGCATTTTTCGTCGAGTGTACCAGAGACCAGTGCTCCAGCTCTTCTCGCACGCATCAAGGATTCTATGAAGTGGGAGGCTTCGTGGGCCTCCAAGTGGCAAAGCATATCCCTAACTAGAATAATTAAGTTTATTTTTAACTAAAGGAATATTATGCATAGAAATATCAAGGAATCTCATGTTACTCTAATAGTTTACTTTTTAACTGAAGGAATATGATGCATATAATTGGAATACAAAAATTAAGGAATCTCATGTTACTCTAATCCTGCATTCACAATGCAAGATGACGGCATATGAAACACACAGATCATCACTAAAACGTTTGAGGAAAACGTATAGATAGGTGAGGAAATTCATGGTTAATAATCCAAACGTGGTAATGTTAAATGTTAATNGTTAAAAAGTAAACAGGTTAACGGATGCATTCAAAAATACAAGGAGATTATGAAGAGTAAATCACATTCATTGATTTGGGAGGACGACTAAGAATATTCCAGCATCTTTAATTGTTAGCCATCAGATTAGAATTTTAGATTAAAAGATGATTAATTCTGCCCATTGTCAATAGGTATACACCTTTCGACGTAATTACTTTCAAATAGATATTATACAAGAAAATATGATACTGTTTATAATTTTAATTTAGCAATATTGTTATAATTTATAATTAGTATAGTTATTGGAAAAAAAAACGATGTAAAAGTATTTCTATTGGTGTAAAATATGATGGAAGGTGAAGTGGAGCATCATGTTACTCTAATCATGCATTAGAAATGAAAGGTGTCTATAAATCTTTAATTACTTTTACACATATCATTATACTAGAAAATATGATAATGTTTATAATTTTAACTTAGTAATATTATTATAATTCTTAGCAATATTGTTATAATTTGTATAGTTATTGAGAACAAAAATGATGTTAGAGTCCCCCGGATGGGGTGCTAGTGCATAACACCTGGCACAAGGCGGAGGAGTAGATCGGCCAACGAGGCATGGAACCATGTGACGGGCTCGTGCCGTCGCCCGCCACCCCGATCCTGCATTAAAATTCCATTATTATGTTGCAGTTGCTAATTGTGCAACTTCCCTGTCCTTTCACGATTCATTTCATGGCTTGGTTGTCTGTGTATGCCTCCTGTCTCCGCTCGCGCTCCAAATGGCATCCCTCTCTGCTGCCATGGCCTGATATAACCCAAAATTTCATGCCAATTGCAGCCCTTGTTCGACTCCAGGCACTCTACCTCTACTTGTTGCACCTAGCTTCCTCTAGCTGTTACGCGATGAACCTCATGCCACGCCCACGGGGGAGGCCGCACAGAGGCTCTCCATGGAAACCTTGTCGGCCCTTTGTCACACCCCCTGAATCGCCTTCCACTTGCTCCTCTCCATCCCTCCAACCCGAGCCAATTCTTCCTGCCTCCCCCGCTCCGCCCGTTTCACAGTTTGACAGCCTAGCTATCATCCCCAGGCTGATGTGTTCCTCTTCACGTCACCTTCCTATTCCCCCAACAATCATGCCTTCCCTTGCACTAGTTCTTGACTCCTCTATGAAGACTGTGGGAGAGCCACCTCCTTGCAAGCCTCGGAACACCGAGAACCAGTCCCCTGACTCTTTCTTCGACACACAACTGAGAGAAAGCCTTGCAATTCTCTTCGGTTTGGTCTTCGAACTCTGTCAGGGGGTGGAGGACCTTCAATTACATCTGCAATCCATGGATGGAAAGGTTGTGGTCCTTATTCAGCTCCTTTCCTCCCTTCAAGAGGCTTTCCCCTCGAACCTAGCAGGTGCGGCTTCAGCAGAGTAACCCTGTGTAGCGACCAGTGAAGGAAATGCCCAGATGGAGCGATCCGCAAGAAATGGGAAGGAGCAAGCCAAGCATAAGGACATGGCCGTGGAGGTGGACACAGCATGGTGCGCGCTGCAGGATACCTCGCGAGTTATCGACAGGACCGAGAGAAGTGTGGAAGCTAAAATGCAGTGGGCAGATCAAGTGACATACGTCGAGGAGGAACCTTGGTCCGAAGTCATCCACGCCATCTGGCCAGGTTATTTGCCAAATGTCTAAATCCCATAGGGCCACTTCAAGTTTCAATAGTTTCTCTAATTTTTAGTTGTTGTCCAGTCAGTTTCAGACTGTTTCCTTAGACTATTACACTACCTATGTTTGACTCCCATGATGGCTGGACTGGTTTCCCCTCTGTTGGGGCAGTCCAGTAACTACAGTACAGCTATTCTTTGTATTTTGTATCTATATTTTGGTCTTGGAAGGCCTTTTATATATAATACTTCTAACTTACAAAAAAAATAAAAATGATGTTAGAGTATTTTTATTGGTACAAATTATGAGGGAAGGTGAAGTGGAGTATAATAATTGAAACAATTGTTAGAGATTAGTGGTGAATAATTAACAAGGTAGTTAGATAATATATTCAAAATAAATAGGAATACATGATCAAAGTGAACTATTCCTCTTTTTCATGGGATGAGCTTATATGAATGAGTCAATTTGTTATGTGTAAGTTTAGTTATTTTGATGAAGGAAGAGAGTATTATGTTTTATTGTCTATTTTATGTTTTATTATGTATCAATTGGTACTAGAGATTGCATTCTTGGCTTGGCAACCAAGGAAAGCAGAGGGCACAACACCCTCTATATCTAACATGTATAGCCAAGATTCTATCAAGATACTAGATCTATTAAAGAAGTGAAATGTAGCAATATTTTCAAAAGAACATTACTCATTGCACCTCCAAAATCAACTCACAACGAAGAGATTTCACATATCGATTTATAGACTCAAATCTTACAACAATATAAACAAATATTTTAGTAATATACATAATTTGTACAATCATTTTAGACTCGAGTTATTTCATAATTGGCGGAGAAGGTAGCTAATCTAAATTTTAACATCCCTTCATATACAACTTCTTCTCGAATGCATTAGGACCCTAAAGTACTTTAGGGGAATTTTGAGGTAAAATATGGGCCTAAAAAAATGTATTATCAAAATCAACTTTAAAAGAACCAATAGGATTCAAGATGTTGATGTCAACCATAAGGGGAAACATTTTTTGAGGAAAAGGAAGAAAACTACTTTTTAGATCTTATTTTTGACTTATCTCTTTATCGGTTTACTCAAATTTCAAGTAACATGTTTTTTTCATGTATTTCCAATTTATCTCACTATGGGTCTATCAAAAGTGTGCAAAGTGGGTACTTGTTGGATGAAGAACTTTATTTCACATCCAACAAGTGCCTACACTTGAAATTTGAGTAAACCTATAAGGAGATAAGTTGAAAGTACAATAAAAAGGTAGTTTTATTTCCTTCTCTTTGAAAATTCATAACTTGTATTTTATTATATTAACTATTATTCTATTATTTCCTTAGGAGAGCCATTTTAGATCTCAAATTTTTCCTAATGACACTAGAATCAATTTGCTAGTGTATTTAATGTGGAGCAAGTGGATAATTGGATCAAAGTGTTCTGCTAACATTTTAAATACAAGGAGGAGCTCCTAGAGCATAATAAGATTTCATTAGCAATATGTCACCTCCATGGGTTGGCAACGAATCAATGGTGGGACATGGTCTACCATCAATGGGTCAAGGACACATATCAATGTGTAGAACTCAATGGCAAGGATGTTATCCACACTTCTAATGCAATTACCATTTGGGATGACTTTAGCACAACTCTAAGTGTGTGTTTTTATCCTTTAGGATATAGTGAAGGTTTACGGACATGATGGATTTAGTGGTGGAAATTTTATGGATGAATCGAGGACCAATTTATTGAGGTCTTCTATAAATATAAGTACAACTCTCTATTTCTAATCTAGAGTAGGTATCGATTATCGAATTTAATTCTAGTTTATTACCCTAGTTCCATAATGAAATGGCTCTAGTCTCTAGTTTGTCTCTCTCTGATGCTTTTCAAAATTCTCTTGTAGTGTCACTTTACTATAAAAAGACTATAAAGCTATAAACCTATGCAATTAACTATACAAGTGTGTTTGACTTTAACTCAATGTATTGTCTAACATACACATTACATTTGATACAAAACATTGTACACCCATCTCCCAAATCTCCTAATGGATCAACATCATGATCCTCATCACTAACCCACACTAATAATAAGTAGTTCAATATGAATAAAGTTTCCACAATATGACTACCAATACATAATTCCTATCTCTTTTCCCTCAAAGTTATTACTGTAAAACCAACAATGTATCATTTGAAACCATTGATTTCAATACCTCCATTTTAACCTAGTTGGAATCTTGTTGCATTCAAGTAGAAACTATGCTAATAAGGTCTAGACCCCTACCTTAAGTTGTTTACCTCCTTGATCCTAGTTGAACATCACCAATATTAATATGTACCATTTCTACTAGCTATGTGGATAAAATGGCTAACATGGACTCCATTAAGATCACACCATGTCCATGTTGCCTTAAAAAGTTTGCAATCACTATGTCCATGTCCATGTTCTTGTAATGTCCATGTTTCCACCCCCAAGTGTGATAAGAATAAATGTGCAACTTATCTATGTGGGTTAGAAATTAAAATGTTTAAGTAGAAAATGCACGTGTGTGAAGCCCAAGGGGTTAGACGAATCAATTGTTGTCAATATTGGTGGTCATTTGGATAGTTTTGTGCTAGCAAGTGCTCAGTTCAAATCCCTCTAGGTGAGCGACGCTTCTCTATGCCATCGAGTTTACCAGAGACACCATCCATAAATGCGGGGAAGCATCCCCTAGGTTTCCAAGTGAGGTTTTCCTTGGAAAAATTATGTATGTATGTATGTATATTATTGTTATACGATTAAACTACGACATTGTCAAGGATTAAAGCATTATCAAAATTATTTGACTCTATTCATGTAGTGGAATGATTTTGTAAGTTCAAGCTCATAAACATTACAATAAAAGAGAGAGAAGAAGAAGATGAGAGTCTAACACTAGATGCATAGACCTATGTGCTAGAATGCTCTGAATGTTATGATAGTCAATATCCCAATTTCTATATACTTGAATACGTGTGAATGAGTGGTTTTACAAATTTCACTTTTACATATTCATACAAAATGAAGAGGACACAATGATCAAGAGAAGTGGTCCCCAATATTACATCTTAGGCCTTAAAATCATATTGATTGGGGTGAACATGATCCTAGTCAAAATTGATCACCCATATGGATGGGCATACTAACCCTTTAATATGTGACATGTCGCTAATAAGGAAAAATGGGCCAAATTTATCTTCTAAGTTGGTTCCATGTAAATTGGACATAGGTCACATGCACTTTAAAGGTATAAGGTTCAATGATGAGGGGCATGTATTGGTCATGTAGGATTCTATTGAGATGAATGCATATATTTGATCATGCTTGTTGGGAGTGTTATAGAATACAAGGGGTTATGTGCATCCCAAAGTTCTCTAATGTGGAGATTACTACTCCTCCCCCCTTGGAGTAGAGATGGTTCCCATCATGTTGGGTGTATAATCGAAATATATCATCTCATAAATATTCTTTGTCAAATATGAAAACTTCATGGTCTTGTCCAACATACGATACAAATTTTATTGTTGCTTCTCAATTATGGAAAGCTTGGTCAATGTGGGGATATACCTATCTCGGTATTCCTAATAGGTTTTGTAGCCTTATGTCATGCCATCATACGATGTTAATGATTAAGATTATTTTTCACACTATCAACTAGAGATTCAACCATCATGATGCTTTTCTAAAKAACYGACAAACTAGAAGTTTRTGGATGAGCAAAAATGTCATCAAGCCCAAGTTTTGTGTTTGGGAAATTATCTTGTGGCCTTTAACATAATTTTCAATGATGATATCCAAAATGACTTCTTGCATTCTATAATTGTTTCCTCGATGGTCATCAGAAACCTTTCTGATTGCATCAGAAAGATGATATGTTTCTTCCATAGGAATGGTTGATATAACACTATATCATAGATTTCTAGAGGTGATATGTTAGAAAACATCTCATATTGAAATGGGTTGATCATGTACTAGAGCCTCCATCAACATGTGATGCCTACATATTTTATTTATCGCATCCAACCAATGGCATAGGGCTATGGATGTGTGTGGTAGGCAAGTTGAGGTGTTTGGTTATATTTTCCATAATTAGGTTCTTATTACTTTTATTATCAATGATGAGGTGTTGATATTGGCCTCCAATTAACATATAAAAATGGAAGAATAACTTTTTATCTTTTTTTGGATCTATAGAATACCCATGTCACATAGTGAATACTTTCAAAGGATCTATTTCTAGATTAGAACCAATTATTTGAGTTTTGGTGTTTGGCACAAAAGGAGATTCTAGGTTTGTCTTGATGAAAACATTTCATAAATGACTTTCAAGATTGTGATTGGAGGTCTTATGTGTGTCACATAGGTACTTTTGTCTAATTCCACTATTAGCATTAATCTGTGTGACCTTTAGTGTGGACAATTATGAAATGTTGTCTTGATTGTAGTTAGAATTCTTCTTCTTCGAACACTTCTCACAGTTGATGGATTTATTCTATTGGTTTTGTATGGTCACCAAAGAGTTGGCACATTATTTAATATCCAGCATGAACCACCTATGTCCATCCCTAAGTTTATCCACGTTGAATAATTCAAATTTCTAATTTATACACTAATGTAGTTTGTTTTGGTACTTGAGAGCAAGATCCATTTCCATCTCATTGATGTCCAACCGAGCCATGATGTATGAACTCATTTATGTAATCATCAATTGATTGATCATTGCGTCGGTGCAATTGTTACCACTTAATATACTAATCTTTTTTCTATTTCAATGGATAAAACTTGTCATGCATTGCACAAAGCTACCTCACATATTGTCAATTCTATCATACCCTTAACTTTGTTGATTGTGCACTTGTCACCAAGCCTCATAAATCAATGACATCTTTGTGGTTACAATCTAGATTCGTATCTCCATCAAAATTTGGTGTCATTGAAGCATGCCTAAAGAGTGATAAACCATTTATTGAATGCTACATAACTAATTGACATGGAACATCAAACACAACACATTATATAATATCTTCATATTCATTTGGATCAATTATGTGAGTTGGTCATCTTTCTTGCAAAAATCCTTTTGACATTTAATCAATTTCAATTGAAGTTCCTTCACACGGGTAGATAGCCTTCAATTCTTTCAAAAGAGAGAGGATCCAAAGATATCAACTCTTTCTCAATCTGCATGAACTAACTTTCATCAGTTTTATCAAAATGAGTCTTCAACTTCTTCCAAATAGCATTCGAGCAATTGATCCGACTTATGTGAAAGCAAATCTATTTAGAGATTTAGGTCATGTAGGAATAAGTGTTTTCCAGAGGCATGATGAACTAGGAAAGCTTATTGTTCCAATAGGACTTGTAGCTTTAAAACCAAAGGAACTATTGACACTATTGTTTTCTA
Source organism: Picea mariana (assembly GCA_032191745.1). Lineage (NCBI taxonomy): Eukaryota > Viridiplantae > Streptophyta > Pinopsida > Pinales > Pinaceae > Picea > Picea mariana. Next base: position 14,392 of record JASDQU010683468.1, read on the forward strand.
CCATTTTGAGTTGCATGGAGTGTGTTAAAGAATTCAACGAGGGAAGTAGGATCGACCACATGCTTCAAGTACTCAATCGTGCCCAAATAAAATTTCAAGATGAGCGTCAAACACAAAAATGACTTATAGATGGAAAACAATGATAGATATAAAGAGCATATGAGTTATGATACCATTAAAGCATAAGTTGTGATACTATTGATCTAAGTCAATGTTAGGATCTTGATACATCAGTGACTTG
>JASDQU010683468.1:24578-35914 GCA_032191745.1 Picea mariana
ATCGTGCCCAAATAAAATTTCAAGATGAGCGTCAAACACAAAAATGACTTATAGATGGAAAACAATGATAGATATAAAGAGCATATGAGTTATGATACCATTAAAGCATAAGTTGTGATACTATTGATCTAAGTCAATGTTAGGATCTTGATACATCAGTGACTTGATATCCTTTCATTTTTTAGTAAATTGATTAAATTAGATGGCTTGGTCACATTAAGCCAAAGACACCAAGAGGGTGTCAATAGAAGAGCATGACTAAAAGTTGATTTATCATAAACAATAGTCAATTGGTGAAAGACATGTTTTGACATTGAAATTAAAAAAAACAATTGATTAAATTAAGTCAAAAAATTATTTAGATTATAAACTACAAAACATAAACTAGAGAGTGTGAGCATAAATATATAGAGAGATAATGTCTTTGCAAAATATGTTCAAATTGATAACAATACACAATAACAACTTAAGAATTAAATAAAACTAGAGAATGCAAATTGGATCACCAAAAATTGCTCAAAATCTAAATAGAAAAAGCATACTAATTCTTATACCATTAATCAGAGTACATTATGTTTTGAGCTATTTTTATTATTTGAGCTTGGGGTTTCGAGGATGAAAAGATAGTTTAAGTTAACATAAAGTTTCCTAACAAGATGTTTGCGTCGAGTACGGGAGAAGGGGATAGGGGCTTTAATGTCTAGTTCACTGCAGTTATACTCACCACACCGCAGTGGATGCAGTCACTGCCCATTACTGCCACCTGCTTGAGCATCTTTCTCCCACCGTTGCTATTCAATTTCTGGCCCTGATGAGTGCCACCTATGTTTTTTTAAATTATTAAAAGAGTTGCATTGCCATGCCATTTCAATATTCGAAGAGCCCATTCTGCTCAAAACTATATCTTCTTTACCTAATTCAAGTTTCTATTATTAAATTCTAAATGAAATCATCTCCTTTAACTATGCATGGTACTTCCCAAAAGACTCGAGAGTTAGTGTTTCCCAGAAGTCTCTTGTTTACGCAAATCTTTATCTTGTTGCACCTTCTATCTTGGAGGTGTTGTAGGCGAGTCTAAAAGAGATGTGACAAAGTTATAGTCATAATATTCCTGATAGTGGTCAAAGCAGTGCCTCTCACTCTTTCACCAATGAAAGAACGAGGAATGAGATGGTAAATTTATCTATTAATCAAAATTTTCAATATACCACCAAAATAGTTTTCTAAGAAAAAGTGAAATAGTGAGACCATTTTTTTTCATAATTAAATTACTGAATTTTCTTCATATTTTGATAAAAAAAAGGTTCAAATTCATTTTTCTTCTCATCAATTCTGATAAAATAGGTTCAAATTCATTTTTCTTCTCATCAATTCTGATAAAATAGGTTTAAATTCATTTTTTTTCTCATCAAAAGTTTCAAAAAGTAGAACAGATAGATAATTTGTTTTTATATTTTTACAAATGACGTATTCTTCAACATTTTCATATTTCTATTATTTAATGTATTTGTGAACTTATTTGTAAACTAACTGAGTATTATTCATCTATGGCATGAATATTATGTGCACAAGTGCAAAAGTTTTATTATTAATCTGTTTGTAAACTGAGTATTATTCATCTATGGCAGGGATATTATTTTTTGGGTTATATGGTAGGGATATATTTTGTTTTGAAGGATATATTATGTTTTGCGCCATTTTCATTATATAGTCACACTGTTTTCGAGGTATAAAAACATGATTTAACCTAGCATTGGGTATGGACTCAGAAAGTGGATGGTGGCTATATTATGTTTTGGGTCATATAGCAAGGATATTATAGAGAGCAGAAATATTATGTTTTGAGCCATTTCCATTATTTGGACACACTGTTTCCAAAATATAAAAACATGGTTTAACCTAAATTTTCTTATCTTAACTTTTGCAACGGGTACTGGACCGAGATAGTGGATAGCAGTAAGTCTCTTCTAAAATACTATTTACAATAAAACATCTTACAACAAAATACATGAAAAAAAATACATCTTACAATAAAATACATAAAAATAACTAAAGCGATGTAAGAAATATGGCGAAGTCACTTACTTCACTTACAGATCTTCCCTCAATGGGAAAACCTAGGATGATTTCGTTTCCAATGGCTATGATAACTGTCATATGTTTCTCCACGCGCAGCAAGCAACGGAGTAGACAACAAGGGCAACGAGCACTACTATAAGAACAATGGCCACCTTCTTCCAATTGCGCTTTCACGCTGCCAAAACACCCGCTTTGCATGCGCCACAGCCATAGCAAAGCTGGTCCTGATCGTTGCTCCAAAGCCCACAGTCGGGACTCGTATTGTTTGCAGATGAAGACGCATTAACAGCCCACACGGTGGCATTGACAAACGTGAAACCGCAAGACGTCGGTGGCTTGCAACATCCCGACTGCACACAAAACACAAACCCCAATGCTTCAGTTCCGAACACAAAAATTCCGAACCTCTTTTTTAATATCATCTCTTTCCCTAATTCAGTATAGAAATTTATCTGTATATATTTGGGAGTCAACGAAACTGTGCGTTTAACACATGTTGTTTCGAATTTCAAAGTAAAACCATTAATTGAATACCTAATATTTCTAAAGGTAACCTAGATTAATATATTAATATAGGAAAACTCTAGTGCCGAATCAGCTCACGTTACAAAACCCTAAATTTCTCTAAACATAGAAATATTCCAATGGTTATCAACGTATGTATTATCATCAATAATGTGCCTCATTCTATTAGATTACTAGCATTTAATTGTAGAGATAAGCCAAGTATTCTTATAGCACAAATAGAAAACAGTAAATCTGGTATTAATCCGATTGTTTTGGGTGAAAATACGTTTATTTGTCGAGAATATTGAGATTGTTACCTCCAATAATTTTATGTCACTCAGTGCACAGAATTCAAAATCCCTTGAAACCATAAGGAGAAAAGACGTACCTCAATAGGAGATAAATTATTGCTATAAAACACTTGTGCGTGTTCGTTTATGCTGTGATCGGCGAGGCTCTTTCAGATCTTGGCATCTTGAACACAACTCTCGATCCTCTTCCAGTTGCCGGAATTGTTAACGTGCTTCTGCAGCTCGTTGGAATAGTCCCCCTGGCGGTATTCTTTGTATCCCCGATTCGACACCACCTCCCCCGCCCCCTTGTTGGTCATCACGAAGGCAAAGACTGTGATGCAGATCAGATACACCCACAGTACCCATTAAAAACATGAAGAACAGATACACCACAGTACCCATGAGACCATGCAGCATACACCCACGAATCCCGCTATGGATAACACCGTTAGAAACTTGCCTATGCCTATTATAGGCCATTGCAGGAACTTCTCGCAGACTGAGTCTCCCTTCGTGCTCAACCATATCCCCCTGCCAGGATGGCAATCGACAGAAGGAACGTAATGGCATTGACGATCCCAATAATGTTATTKCTGAAACGAGCCATCTCTTCTCYTMTGTAACAAACACGATATCASCACAGAATGAAGCKTTTTAGGATTCGATGTAAATTAATGCAAAATCRCTTACTCCATYTGAACTACTGRACTAGGTTCCACTGGTGAGTGGAGGCAGTTGGTGAAGTGAAAACCGTTGCAGACATGCATGAGAGGAAGGCAGAAATGGCACGTCAACCAGATGCTTTCATTGCTCTACCAGGTGTGTGTTTTTAATATAAGTCTTTAGGAAATTCCGATTACATCCTGTTATAAATAATTTCATTTTTCAAAGTTAAATACTGTTATAAATAATTTCATTTTTCAAAGTGTTAAAAATAATTTCATTTTTCAAAGTTACATCCGGTTGGTTCCAGAAAGATACATTTGGAAAAAATAAAATAAATTATCAAAAACTTATAATGGCAAGGTGCATAAGAAAAAAGTGACATGGTGAATGAAAACAAGGTAATCCAAATTGCTGTGAACGTCTATTTAGAGGCAATCCAAAATATGGTGAATGAAAACAAGGTAATCCAAATTGCTGTGAACATCTATTTAGAGGCAATCCAAAAGGAGTTCTGATTTCTAAAAAGATGCAAGGGCTAAGACAAGGAAGTGTTCATTCCTAATATATAGGAAATTAGTGAATAACCCCAAGCCAAGCATAACAAGATACTTTCAATAAAATCTTTATAACGTAATTTTAAATTTTGTAAATCTCAACCAAATTGTAATTGGAAATTGGAATGATGGGTTAGTTTGATTTATTTTGAAATAAGGTTAAAATGGGTTGGAATTCCGTATTTAAATTTAAGTTTAAATGATTGAGTATATATAATTCAAGTATCTTTTAGGTTTTTCAATGTGCTGAATTTTTTTATGCATTCAAAAATGCAATTTAAACCAGAAAAAATAGAGAAAACTGAAATTTGTTTTTCCAAATTCTTATAAAAAATTTCAAAAAATTGAATGTTTAGACAAACATTTTATAATAAAAACAAAAATTTCAAAAAATTGAATGTTTAGACAAACACCTTATGATAAAAGCAGAAATGAAAAAAAAAAAATCAAAATATCCAATAATCACATGCAATGGAAAGGTTTTGTAGCAAATAAAACAAACTATTTGGAAACTTTGGAACTGAACTGGACGTGAATCGAGCATGCAACATTTTAATCTAGAGTCAGACGCGCTACCATTGCGCCTTTAATCCCTGTTTTTCTTTGAATGAGGATGGTCGATATTTTTAATGGATCGACACACGGCCTGTTATTCAGTCTGATGCTCTTTGAACTGAGCTCTCAGTGCTGGTTAATTATGAAGGATGGAGACCTCATGGTATAAATAACCACCACACATATCATTGTTGGTAACTGTTGCTAGCAATAAATGGATGAATGTTGCAGCAAGCTCTATGATATATCACAGGATGTTCCACATCAAATTCGGTAACAAAAGTGAAAATCTATGATATATCATAGGATGTTCCACATCAAATTTGGTAACAAAAGTGAAATTGGAGATGCGGGGTATCGAACCCCGTACCTCTCGCATGCAAAGCGAGCGCTCTACCGTTTGAGCTACATCCCCAATTATATATGTTGATTTTGGATTACAGAAATGATTCTTTGCTTAATCAACCAGATCTGGAAAGGGAATACGTATGATGCATGTCTAAGTGATGGGGTTCTCGGGCTGTAGCAAGTAAGATTCGAACCTGATCACTTAGAGATGAGACCACTACAGCTCATCAAAGTGAATTACTTATAATCATTTGATTGCGTCAAAAGCATTAATTACTAGCACAGTCATATATAATTTATGACTGATAAACGCCGAAAGACTATATAATTTTTCTCCTGCGTCTGCCAAGGTTTCAGATTAATTGCATTGAGTACACGGCATCCAACCCCTCTCTGTAAGCTATGGAAATGGCAGCGAAATGATCAGAATTTCTGTGTCATTTTCATAGAATGATCATTTCGCTGCCATTTCCATAACTTACACAAAGGGTTGAATGCTGCGTACTCAATGCAATTAACCTGAAACCTTAACAGACACAGGAGAGAAATTATATAGTCTTTCGAGGTTTATCAGTCATAAAATATATGACTGTGCTAGAAATGAAAAACAGTTTTACCTAATTCATAGAAATGACAACAATACGCTTCAATAAATCAGAAGTATTGCAACCTAGTCTCGTTGAAATCAGTTGTTGGTGGCAAGCAACAGAATCAATGAGAAATGAAAATTTAAACTTCATCACAGATTTCAAAAGTCTTTGGTTTTACCATTTTCACCCGCAGATACAAAAATTCTTTCTCTTCCATCAATTGCATTCGTTGCATACAAGAGTTCACTTGCAATGACGAGAATGATTGCGATAATTAAAATTCTTACTCAAYCASATTTACTGCTAAAAKTWATTGTAAATTTAAWTCTTCAGCTTTGCATTGCCAAGTAGATAGGTAGTTGATTCACGGTCTTTGAGCATTACAAAGGAAACGGTCCCGGAGAAGCTACCGGGTGCAACGTATCTGATAAACGCCGATACAAAAGAGCTTACGCCTACGCGCTTCACCTTCATACCACACCGACGCGCTTCACCTTCATAAAAACGTGGCCACTACCTGTTACAAAAGAAGGTGGCTAAGTCACACCTGTGGTAATATGAAACGTTTGAGATTGATAAATGGAACGCGTGGGCAAACGGCCAGAAGCAGAACGTGGCAATTACATATTTTTACAGTAATTTTTTAATGTGATTAGGTAAATGTTAAAAAGTAAACATGTTAATCGATGCCTTGATAAATGAAAGAAAGTTATGAACAATAAATCCGACCCATTGATTTTGGAGGACGACTAAGAATATGTCAGCATCTTCAATGCATAGCCATCAGATTAGGGTTTAAGATTAAATAAGGTTAAAAAATCATTAATTGTACCCATTGTCAATAGGTATAAGCCTTTCGGCGTAATCCTTGTCAAAGGCCAGTGCTATAGCAATCAGTTCAAAATCCCTGTCAAAAACCAGTGTTATAGCAATCAGTTCAAGCTTTAGGGCTGTAGCAAGCAAGATTCGAACCTGATCACCTAGAGATGAGACCACTACAGCTCATCAAAGTGAATTACCGATAATCATTCGATTGCATCAAAAGCACCAATTAGTCTCTGTCGAAGGCCAGTACTATAGCAGTTCGTCGTTGACTTTCTACTTACCGCTCTATTAGCGGCTTCTCTGCAAGAACATTTATCATAAGAAAGTTTTAATGCGTTGTCTTTCAAGACAATAACAAAAATTTGAGATGCAACTTCAGCAGCAACATAAGAGCATCATAAGAAGCAACTTCACCAGCATCACAAGAGGTAAAGTTAGTTGCGGGTACCTCCCCTAGTTTTGCTTCTTGTAAACTACAGTTCTTCTTGTAAACTGCATCTTGCACGGCCTTAGTCAAGCTTGTATGTAAAGTACATCTTGCACATGTTGTTCTTCCCATCTCGAATGGAACACTTAACAATGAAGTATGTTGCTCACAGAGCGACTGCAGGAATTGCACATGCATCTGGCACCTGGTGTATAATGTTGTTTGAGGTACAAGTTCATTTCATTTCCTTCCATTGTAAATCATTTTACTAGATACTTGGTAAATTTACGTAAGTGTTGACTGAGTGTTGATTGTAACTGTGAAAGTCACTCAAAATTGCCCATTTTATACCAATACATGAACATCTTGGTTTAGCTCAGCCCAATAGTCATCTGATAATCCATTGACACAACCATAAATTTAACAAAAAAAAAAGGTGCTATTGGATTATTTATGCTTTGTAATTGCAGTGATAACCTCATGTATACCATAATTGGGTAAATAACCATGAGTGAGAATTTACTTGAAAACAAAATTCCTGAGGAAGACCGGCATCTAAGCCAGCTATTGCAATTATATCCTCTTCTGATGCTTCCCTTGCCTTTTTAATCCAACTAGCCAAAGATACCTACCTCTCTAAACTAAAAGAATTTTGTTCACTATTTTGTTCTTCTGCAAGCTTACCAAGAAAATAAACATTGAAATTGATGGGATGTTTTCTCAAGATGGAATACAGACGGAAAAATAACTCAAAATGGAATACATATAGAAAAATAATATGCATACGCCTATGTTGACCCCCGCAAAGGTCAACATAACTGCTGTTGTATTAAGAATTGACCTGCAAAACCAGGAAAGTTGGACTAATATAATTCTATAAGCCAATTCGACCAAATATTGAAAATTATTTGGAAATATCTCTGCAACACCCTTACGCTTAGGGAACCTAAATCCCATTGATTCAAATATTTCAATCACATGCTCAGTCGCCCTCATGAAATCTTATCAAAAAAATCTGTTTAGACAAACCAACTGTGTGTTTCTATATGTCAAATTAGTTGAGGATGAATGTCCAACAAACAAATTCAATCACAAAACCAAAATGAAAGTACTCTAGAGATAGAAAAAAATGATAAGTCAAACAACCGATGCCACACTCAGTCCACTGCTAGCCATAATTTTTTGATAATTTATAAAATTGAGCCATAGTTGGGAACACATTTAGTATTGGTGTTCAAATCAGCACATGAATGTATCGTTGTGGCATGGACAAAAGGAAATATCTTACTTGTGTCATAGATAGAAAGCTATGTCGTGGCATGTTTGTAACATATGAAAACTAAAACATTGCCCGTCCACCACTTGTGCACTGGGTTGTATAAAGATGGTGAGTGATGAGCTTCACTTTCCTTCAGTTCATTCGATATATAGATATAAATTAGTGATATATAATCATGAAGTGCACATGAAATGTCTTTGCGAGCTGCACTTGAAAGTTTCACACAACGATCGGTAACCAATAACGATTAAATAACTGTTTGGAAAACCATATTTTATTATTTTATATTATTCTAGTTGCATTGACTTATGTGTCCTCATGGATAGGATAAGCAACCATGACTGTCCCAAATACACTTGCGTCATTCCTAATATGATATGTTTAAAACTGTGTAAGCTTTTATCAGGGGACAAATGTTGTTTAATTTCCATAACATGTTTGGTTTAATAAAATAATAATTGATGTAAGGTGACGTGCATGTTAACAATGTTAATGTTAATATGAAAAACTATAGAATTTAATGATCTTACAAAGGTATTGGTGGACTTCCATGTTTCTGAAAAGTTATTGATGGAATTCTAGAACATTATTGATGGAATTCTGATATTTTTATTTTGGAATAAGTTATCATTTAATTTAATATTAAATATAATAAAATAGAAAAATTATATTTCACATAATGATAATTTTAAATTAAGTTACCATTTAATTTAATATTAAATATAATAAAATAGAAAAATTATATTTTATGTAATGATCATTTTAAATTTGTTAAAAAATAGATAATGATTTTATTTCATAGAATTCAGTGAAAATTTTGTTTTTAAATTTTATAAATTTGTTTGTCACTTGATAGCCTTTTTCACTACAGGTTTTTCCAATTAAACTTAGAGCTATGATCAATAGTTATTGTGAGGATATGGTCAGCCTAAACTAGGTAAACATCCACTAATACCATCAATCACCCAATCTTAGTTGTTGGGAATTGGATCTCCTCCTTTTTTTCTAATAATGGATCGAAGATCCCAACTTCAACAAGAGGCTATCATTATCAGCCTATCATTAATCATATTAGATTTATTTATGAAGTATTTAGTATTTATTTATGAAGTATTTAGAAAAAACTTATCACTAATCATGTTAGACTTATTTATGAAGTATTTAGTATTTATTTATGAAGTATTTAGAAAATGAAAGTAAAAATGTTGAAGTTATTGTATTTTTTAAAATCTTAATAAATAAATTGGTGTTGCATGTCTATGTGGCTTGAAGAGAATCATGTCCTGCACTTTGATTGAAGAGAATCATGGATCAACAATGTTAATAAAAAGTTAGATGTTTGTAATACAAAAAGCCTCCAACACTTGATTCACAATATAATAATATAATACAAGCAAGTTTTCAACTTGCAAATTCTTTCAAAATTATTCAATAATAATGCACAATTGACATTCTTCTTCAAAATAATTCATTAATGAAGCACACTTGACATCCTACGAAATATTGGATTCCTTAATGGATGTAAAGACCATGAAGTGAATAGGATTTAAAATTATAGCATATGTAGTATGTCACGGTCACCACAGGCACAAGTGCTGCGAACACGAACCAGATGGTAATTGGCACTGCCCACATCTTATATATCTTTTGATTACTTGAAAAGAGCACTTGTTACCTGTACATCTAGTATTCATTATATATTTCCAAAGTTTCGTTGTTAGGCAACACTTGTTAGAATTGAACCACAGCTGGCATAATCCATAAGTTTCAATAATATGGATCCCATAAACATAAATCTGTAAATGAACATAAGACATCTGTTGCACATGAAGAATGATTTGGTAAGGTAATTAACAACATTTTTGGGGGGTGTGGTTCTAAATATATCTATGTAAATATAAGAAGCATTTAAAAAAAAATAAAGATATTGAGAAAAGAATATAAAATAAAAAAAAAAAAATTAAAATAATAATGGTTAGAACTTACAATATTGGCACCAAACCAAAATGAGATAAGTATAGTTGTAGACTCAAAGAAAATTATTTTTATTAGATGATGTTATCTTTTGTTGATATCCATGGCATAAGGTTGAGAGTTATGAGGAAAATAAAATAATAATATGATAATATTAGAAGACATTGTTTTAATGGAAAATTAGATGTGAAATATGATGATCAAGTATATCAAAAAAACATGTATATAATTAGATAGAGAAACTACAAAAATTCTTGATAAAAAGTTATTTGAGAGTAAAAAGCATCATCTCACATGAAATACTCAATGGAATTGGAGACACATATAAAAGTGATTATGTATAAATAGAAAATGGAAAACAATGGATTCTAGTTAAAATTAACCAAGTTGCATTAAAAAGGAGGAAACAAATATAAAAAAACATATATATAATTAGATAGAGAAACTACAAAAATCCTTGATAAAAAATTATTTGAGAGTAAAAAGCATCATCTCACATGAGGTACTCAATGGAATTGGAGACACATATAAAAGTGATTATGTATAAATAGAAAATTTGGAAAACAATGGATTCTAGTTAAAATTAACCAAGTTGCTTTAAAAAAGAGGAAGCAAACATGAGATTCAAGGTAAAGGGAATGGTTTGAAGAGAAAGTGAGAAATTCAAGAAGAAAAGTGGTCAATAAGATTGCAAGGTGTTGAAAGTCACGTACAAGAATGCTATGAGAAAACATGTCAAAAGAAAAAACAATACTACAAGAACACTACATATACAACTTCCACATACATGAGGAGATAAAAGCCCAAAACTATTTCAAACTTAATATATCATTGCATTAAAAACAATGAATAGAACAACTAAGAATCAACTCACATAGGTTGAGATGTGAAAGAGGGAGACATAAACAAGAATTAAAGGAGCCATGGGAGGAAAGGTGCACCTCAACCGTGAATTAGGTAGACTAAGTCCATTTTGCATATTAGAGATTAGAAAACAATGTTTTAAGATGATTTAATGAGAAGCATAAGGACAAGGTTGGTTGAAAAAACAAAAAGAAAACAATGTTTTAAGAGGATCTAATGAGAGACACAAGAACAAGGTTAGTTAAAAAAACAATGTGTGTAAGAAGCAAAAGGTTGAAAATTAACTCTTAATACAAAACTAAAAAGAAAAGATAGTCGAATAAATCAAATCCATGATTTAAAACTTGTCATTACACACATAACTCTATTAACACA
>JASDQU010683468.1:36058-50941 GCA_032191745.1 Picea mariana
TTATTTAAATTTATTTTCAAAATATAAACTTATCAAATTAACAATAGTTAAGAATATACCCCGCGCTCTCTCTTTATATATATTTTCAAAGTATATCTTTGAGACTTACATATAAAAGTGTGAAAGATATACTATGAAAATATATATAAAAAGAGAGAGGTATATTCCTAACTATTGTTATAATATATTTGACCTTTGTATACCTATAATAAGAATATATTGTCATAATATGTATATTTGTATCTACATTTTCTCTTAACTACATTAAAGGGTGAAAGCACTTCATTGTGGTTATGAGGGTCATAACATGTTTAATAAGTTTTGTTTTTTTAAGATTTTTTTTAAGTGACAAGAATAAGAATTTTATGAGAGATACTGAGAAGTTTTTTGTAAATTCCTTAAGTGAATTATGAATTATAAATTTGACACAAACTAAAAATAACTTATTTGGAGATTTTTTAATGGGACAAGAGTCTGTAATACAAGTTTGTGGTAAGATTTTGTAGATATTTTAAAGGGTATACAATATAGAAATTTTTTATCATTGATTACAGTTAATTAAATTAACCTTTTAGATTAATTTTTATTTGATCACAGTTGATCGACTTAATCTCTTAAATTAATTTCTATTTTTTTTATATTTATTATTTTAATCTTTTCACTAGTATATATATATATATATATATATTACAGTAATAGATAATGGAATTATATTATAGGAAATAAATGGCAATGTCACTGATGTTATTACATACGAGTTGAGCCAAGATCGACTAAACTGTTATAGTGCCAGGGTCTCCTACCTGGTGCTGGTTTTTGAAGCTAATAGAATCGCTATATGCGGAAGCTTCTATACAAAATACCTTCCTCGCAGAGTTATTTGTAGAAACACTTGCGTGGCCTATGAACTACTGGCCAAAATTCCTTGGATCCCCCTTCTTGGAGAGGTCTCACTCCTGCTGCCAGTTTTTGTTCAGCTACTCCATTTGCTCTTCCAATTTGTTGACTCTGTCTTCTAATTCCTTCTTTGGATCCTTGAGGTCTTTCCAAAGTTTCCCCAGCTCCTTTCAGAGCCTGAATTTAATTGTAGTGATGTCTTCTTCAAGCATTTTCAGCCTCCTTCCCGCATCAATGTCCAGATTCTGGAGAAAATCATCTAGATTGTGCAGCAATTGCTTGAGACGCTACAAGTCTTCTTCCAGCGATTTCAACATTTCCTCTGTCATGGGCTTGTTTCCTGAACTGGACGACATCTCCTTCCCTGCTTTCCCTTTGTCGTTGTGACTGTGTGGTCGTCTCCTACCTCTGGCCGCTCTACCTCTTCGTGGTTGTCTGCCTAACATTTGTATGCTCCAGGGATGAGAAGGCTCTTCTCTACTTCTCCTTTTAGCTTCAGTTTCCTCCAGATTCGTTGCACCCAGCCGATTTGCTCGATCTGGGTTAGAGCGTGGGTGTCTTGCAGGTGCTTTAGCCTTTTCTGAAGTTTCAATGACCCAATGATGGATGAATCCCTCATTTATGACATCCGCCTTGTTTTTTATTGTATTGGATTCGCCCTTGTACACTATCCAAACGTGTGAGAATATTCTTTTCCATCTCGCGTCCCTGTCATCTCCTAGTCGGTTTTCCCCAGGCTCACAGTTTTGCCAAGCTGGTCGTGGTTCCATTTATTTGCAGGGCTCCAATGCTTGAGAGGGAACCTTTGTTGGCCTTTGCATCTGCTAATGCATTCAGATTTTGGAGGACATGGTATAGTTGATATGTTCGTAGGCTTCCAAGGAGTAGATGGATTTTCTCAATTATGTGTTTGAGCTTTGCATTTTTTACTTTTTTACAGAGGATAAGTGCTTGAATTATGAGCCGAGAGTCCCCTATTATCACCAAATATTGGACGTTGCATATAATAGCTTGATTTGGCCCTTGCCAGAGGGCCATTGCTTCTTCTCTGTTTTTTGTTTCTATTCCTAGTCCCCAAGCGAATCTGAGTTCTGGGTGTCTGGTTGGGATTACAAGGACCCCTCCTCCACCTGCCAAACCTGGATTTCCTTTGGAGGCCCCGTCGAAGAATAAAATATGCTTATTTTTCTTACACTTATATTCCTCAAACTCCTGATCCTCCTTGCAAATTTCTCAATCTTCCTGGAGTGAATTGTTGCCTATTTGTTGTTGTTGATCTCAAAGTTTAAAGCATTCAATCCAATGTTCCTCTTCTGTCTCTAAAGGCTTTGAATTCTTTTCTTTGCAGAAGTAGGGAGCACTCTCATCGAAATAGGCCTTTATCTTTGTTGCTACTTGAGCTGGGCTACTTTTGGTCTCCTTGAATAACCTATTATTGTGTTCCATCCAAATCTTCCAAAGAATGAATTTTGGGAAAGTTCTCTATTTTTTGTTGTCTAAAAGGGATAAAGGGAATTCCAATTTTGGAGCAGGGTGGTGGCTTCCAAACCTCCTTGGAGTATATGCAACTTAGGAACATATGGTCTATGGTTTCCTCCTCTTGAGAACAAAGAGGACATCTGTAAGGGTCTTCCGAACCTCTTCTTCTTAGATTATCTCCAGCTATGATACCTCTGTGTGCCATAGTCTATACAAACATATCTGTCTTTGGGATGGACTTGGGAGTCCAGATGGATTTCCAAATTATTGGGTCTGGTGGGACATGAGGGACTGTTGCAATATATTGATACCCTACTATTGTAGTGTATATTCCAGATAGTGCTCCCCATCCTCTCTTTTCTTTTTTTATTTATTTTAAGGGGTATTTCCATCGCAACCAAAAATTCAGAGTGTTCCATTCATCTTCAAGCTCCGGGGGTATGTTAGTGGCTTCCCACCTTATCCACATTTTGTTCTCATCGTTTTCCCAGGCTGAGATGTCCCACAAATTGTTTAAATTATGAGTTCTCATTCACTCTTTAAGGAAATCAAGATCTTCCCTTGAGCCTAGTGGTGGATCTGCCATGATTGATTCATCCCAAACATTGCTTTCCTTACCATTTCCTGGTATCCAGGTGAGGTGAGGTCTAAAGTGCTTCAAAGCCTTCTGGCATAGAGAGAAAATAGGGGATCCTTTCTCCACTAATGTTGGGCGATCAAGGCATTTTTTCCTCGAGCCTCGAAAGTACTTTTTCCAAAGCGCTCTTTTACTCCATGAGGGTTTCCCGATGATTAGGTTCCAAAGAATCTTTGCTCCTAAAGCTAAATTTTGGGCATTAATGTTTTTAGATTGGAGGCCTCCTTCTAAGAAGGGATTAGTTACCTTTTTCGAGCTTATTAGATGAAATTTCCTCCCTGTTTGCTTCCGTCCTTCCCATAGGAATCTTCTAAACAATGCTTTGATTTTCTGGATCATGGTGAGCATGGCCAGTAACATGGAGCTTTGGTAGATCAGAATGTTTGTTATCACTTCTTTGATGAGGACAACTTTACCCGCAAGGTTCAACTAGTTTGCTCCCCAGGAGTTTATTCTATTTTTTAACTTGTCTATCATCGGGGTCCATTGTGAGGCTATTGGATTTGATTTGAAGATTGAGACTCCCAGGTATTTAAAATCATCCCAGGTGGTGTAGCCTTCCATTCCTAGAACTCTTGATATATCCAAAATTTCCCTTGGCGTAATTTTCCATCCATAAATCTTGCTTTAGTCAGGGTTAGCACATTTCCAGTGATTTCTGTATAGACGTCTAACTCCTTTTTAAATTTCTTTTTTGTTTGCACACTCGCTCTTTCCATTAGAAGCGTGTCATCTACAAATTGGGCATTATTGATGTATTTAAACCCTAGGGCTATCCTCAAGCCAAGAATATTGTTATGAGTCTGGCCATGATTCAATTGGAAGCTGAGAACTAAGGTTTGGATGGCATATAGAAGCAAAGAAATGGGACAGCCTTGCCGAAGACCTCTGGAGGCTTGAAAGAAATTAGCTTCCCGGTTGTTCACTAGTGGGGCTATCCAGGGGGAACAAATGCAAGCTTTTATCTAGTTTATAAAGGCTGGGGAAAAACCAAAATTTTCCATGACTTTGAACAAGAAATTATACCTAACTCTATCAAATGCATTAGCAAGATCGAGATTTATGATC
This sequence comes from Picea mariana, assembly GCA_032191745.1. Taxonomy (NCBI): domain Eukaryota; kingdom Viridiplantae; phylum Streptophyta; class Pinopsida; order Pinales; family Pinaceae; genus Picea; species Picea mariana. The sequence goes on from JASDQU010683468.1 coordinate 40,140, forward strand.
ATACCTTTGTCTTTTCTTCAAATGCTTGAGTGCAGGGCCTCCTGAACTAGGATGATGTTGTCCACTATGTGTCTCTTTTACAAATCCTCCCTGATTTTCCAGGATGATTGCTGGGAGAAATTTTTTAATTATGTTGGCTATTATTTTTGTGAAGATTTTGTAGCTTGTATTGCAAAGAGAGATTGGCCAAAACCTTCCAAAATTAATTTCTCCTTTTTCTTTTGGAATAAGAGCCAGGAATGATGAGTTTGTTCCTCCTCCTATCTTGCTACAAATCTAAGATTACGGATCAGTTTTGTAAAGTCTGGTTTTATTATATCCCAGCTATTTTGATAGAAGCTAGTTGTGAAGCCATTAGGCCCTGGAGCTTTGTCTGGGTTCATTTGGTCAAGTGCCTCTTTTATTTCTTGCTAATTGACTGCCCTGGTTAGACTATTGTTGACTTCATCTTGGATAAGGGTCAGGACTAGAGAGAGTGGGTAGGCTTTAGAGTATATTGCAGACCTTTGAGTTTTTGTGTAGAGAGTTTCAAAGGCTTCTGCCGCAACCTCTTTTATGCCTTCAAAGTCTGTTATTGTCTAATCTTGAACCTTGACTTTTGTGACTTTCTTGAACTGCTTTCTTGCCTCAGCTTGTTTGTGGAAATAACTAGTGTTTCTATCTCCTGCTTCAAACCAGAGGCTTCTAGATTTTTGTTGCCAGTACTTTTCCTCCTCTCTACAAGCTTGATGTCATTTCCTTTGGAGTTGGTCTTCTTGATGTAAAGTTTCTTGGGTGATTTATTTTTCATCCATTTCTATTTGATGATTTTCAAGTTGTTTTTGGGCTTCTTGGCAAATTACAATTGGATTAAATTGGGGTTTTCCCCAAGAATTTAGCACCACCTTTAGCCTCCTGAGTTTTTCTTCCCATACAAAAAAGGTTGAGCCTCTTACTATTTTATTCCATATTTTTGTGTCAGGTCCTCGAAGCCTTCATATTGGAGCTAGGCTAGGCTAAATCTGAAGGGGATAGGTCTGAGGTTCCTGTCATGAAAAACTTCTAACATGATTGGTTTATGGTTTGACACACTATGCGGGAGGATAGAGGAGGAGGGGGTGAGGCCCAGAAGCATAAATGAGCTTTGGACTAAGAACCTGTCTAGCCTGGCTGCAATCTGCCCCAGTCCTACCCTCTTATTCGACCACGTGTATTTCCCTTTAGTTGGTTTGACATCCTCTAGCTCCCATTCTGACATGATATCTTCTACCCATTCTCTTCCTGGATCTCGCACAATGGAGCCACCTTTTTTCTCGACGCCAGCTAGGGTCACATTTAGGTCCCCCCCAATAATGATATTTTCTAGATCGTTTAGTAAAAGAAAATATTTTAGAGTGTCCCAACAAACTCTTTTTTCATCCAAAAGGATCGACACATAAAGATTGAATAGGCTTATCAGTCAACTCATTTATTTATGTATAAGACTGGTGTAGATCCAATGTGTGCATGTTTCAGATTTAATTAGCTCAAACTTCATAGTGTTCCAGAGAGTTCCTATACCTCCTGAGGCTCCTCTTGCGCTTTCTGCTATTCCTTGTCTTATTTTCTAGAGGGCTTTTGTTGTATTGAGGAAGTCTTGTGCTTCCATCTTGGTCTCTTGGATTAGAAGGATCTCATACTTTGATGTTCTAATTATATCTTTGAGTGCTTCTTCATTTATTCTGATGCCAAAACCCCTGCAATTCCAGGATGCTAGTTTCATGATTTACCTAGGGGTGTGTGTGGGCTCCTTGAGGAGCCCTGGAGTGCTTCCTCATCTTCCTTACATTGATCATTTGTATGATTGTTGGTTGTGAGCCACTCAAGACGTGTTTATATGTCTCCTTTTCTCTTTCTTCTTTCTTGGATTTCCTTCCTTTGCCTATTTTTTTTGGGGTGACAATGGTGTCACTTGCATCCTCGTTGTCATTGTTTGAGGAGACCTATCCCTCCTCTACGACTGGTCCTATGTCCTTTCCTGCATTAGTATTTCCCTTCTCTTCTTCTCTTTCAGGCATCGACATCTTCCTGGCTTATGGAGTTGATTTCCCATGCGATGCTTTGGCTATTGGAACTTCCTTTGGAGCTTCGCCTGTCGTTTTCTCTACATGTCCTGGATCCAACACTCTAAAACTATTCTCTGTCCCTATTTCTGGTTGATTCTCTTGCTCCTTGGGCTGTGAAGGGATTGTCTTTTAGATCCTTGGACCTTTTTCTCTGGTTGAAATTTTCCCTTTTTTGGGTTGTTTCCAACCTTCTCCATTGTCCTTCTCCTTGCTTGGGTTTTTAGGACAGTTTCTCTGAAATGGTCGTATTCATGGTAGCCCTTGCATTCAAATGGTATTTGTTCATAGTCGAGCTTCTGGTAGTGCTGCCATTCTCAAACCTTTAATTTGATTGCCTCTGGAAGACCCACTTCTAGATCCACCTCCACGCAGATGCGCACACAGGAGTATTGGTCCTTAGGATCTTTCCTATCGATATATTGACCAAGCCCATTTTCGATTGCATGGAGCGAGGTGGGGTTCCAATAATGGATTGGAAGATTGGTAAGTCTGACCTAGACTGGGACATCCTTGGGGAATTCCACTGCAGAGTAAAATCCTGGTGTCCAGCGGTTTAAGTAAATCCCTTGAGTTCCCATGAAATAATGTCCATTCCTGAATATGAGATCTTTGTCTTCCTGACAGATGAATCCGAAGATAAATAATCCTCTACCCACTGTGTAGCAAGTTACATTATTTTGGATCAATGGACACCAGTTTCTTTGGATCTAGTTATCTATAGATCTGGATGACGACCAAAGTCCCATGAATTGTCCTACCAGTCCACGGTCTGATAGGGAGATTGATACTCGCATTGGATGATCAGGGGGAAGTTCTATCTCCAGAATCGAGTCGATCTTCTTGATGAAGCTTGGGGGGGTGGCTGGGGATAGCTTCTTTCATTGGGCGGCTAGAAGCTTACAGAAGGAGTCTTTAGTTGAAGGATGGGGCGGTGGCTCCCCTCCTCCGGAGGCTACCATGGGTGCGGAAGAAACACTTCAGAAACATAACCCTAGGCGACTCGAGAGCTACTCTGTCTAAAAAATTATCTCTGGTTTGACCAATTCTCTCATTGTGAACATATTGTTATAATGCATATTGGAATGTTGCTAGAATGCTCCAAGAAAAAAAAAAGGATTCTTGAAGGAGGATTGAGGCAGCATAACAATACTCTTAATCTTTTCACTAATATTATAAAACATCATTATTTTCATTTTAATATTATAAAACATCATTAATTTGATTTTGAAAAGTATATAATAACATTTTAAGATTTTTTTTTATTATTTATTTATAAATTTAATAACATATAAAAAAATACATCAACAAAAATGTAAAGTCAACTTTTTTAATGACATTTCAAGCATGTATAATAAAAATGAATTAAAAAACTATGGCATTTTAGACAATATTGGCAACGTTTGGCTTGTGATGCAAGAATGAATAATTCTTGCATCTAAACAATGAACAATATAGTATATTAAGGGAAAAGATTAACAAACATTTTTAATGACATATCAAATATCTGTAGTAAAATAAAATAAAAAAAACAAAGAACAATATAGTATATTAAGGGAAAAGATTAACAAACATTTTTAATGACATTTCATATATCTATAGTAAAATAAAATAAGAAAAACAACTAGCATTTTATATAATATTGATAAAGTTGAGCATTTTATATAATAAGAAAAACAACTAGCATTTTATGCAAGAATTAATAATTTTTTGCATTTCAACATTATATGGTATATTAGAAATAAAAGGGAAAAGATTAACAAACTATTTTTTTTATTTTATTTTTATTAAATAAAAGAGTACTATATGATATTCACATATTTACGTGTCAATACAAAAACAAGTGTCTGTCACCTATCCCGCCACATTAGGAAAACCAGGATAGGTGGCCAACAAGCGTATATGAGACTGTAACTAAAAACGGTTCTGACAAAAAAGATCAGAATGTTCTATTGTGCAGTGGCCATGGCCGACTGAATTAGATAGCTTGATAGAGAATTTTAATTCTCTACACAGTTGACTAAAGCAAAAAGAAACCATAAAACCTGAGACAGCTAGCTTGGACTTAGCCATCCATGGGCATTGTAGGTTGGGACAAAGAATTGTCCACAGATTGGACATCTTTTGCTGGCTAGAGAAGTCAACATCGCATCCATCAGGAGGTCCAAGCGTTGTCCCAAGAAGTTCTGGATCTGGGTATGTTCATCCATTTTTTTCGCAGCTCGAAGATGAGATAAATGTGCTCCTCTGCAAAATGAATTGGGGTTGATGAAGGCGGCTCTTCTGACATATCTGTGTCCATTCCTTCCGCTGTGTCCACTGCATCAGTTGTGTCCCCTGCATCTTCTATGTCCACTGCGTCTTGTTCAGTGTCCATCCCTTCCATTACCTTCAAGGGAGTGGCCACTTTCCAGTTGGGTGGAATCTCTTTCTCCACCATGCAAGAACTAATGCCAAAGAAGTGGTTTGGAGATTTGTCTCTTGCAGGGTCAATTTCAGGGTTGCGGCTGAGCGGAGGGGCCCGAAATCATAGGTGGGGGAATTTATACCATGAAAGGTCCACTACCAGGTTCAATGGTGGGAATTGGGGTTGGTTTTCTTGAGGCGAATGGTGATAATGAGGGAGATCTCGGAAGGGGGGACATGATTTCGTCTGGTGTAGGAATTGTAATAGAGTGGGCCTTGCCTGGACTTGTCGCACTCCCTGGGCATGTTACGAGCATAGATGAATGGGACCAGAGAAGTCTTGGGAAGGCGCAGAGAAAAAAGGGTGTGGGAGATCCAGAGAAGGCCTAGGATCATACGAGCTAAATGCCGAGGAATGAGGGAGTGGTCTGGCATCCCATCTTTCATGAAACCTTGCGAGTGGACGTGGGAGGGAACAATGAATGTCGAGGTGACTACAAGCCTGGTGTAGGTACACCCAGCCTGGTTCGCGCATGGCTCCCTTAATTTTTCTCGGAGTGCCTAGTGCATCTCCATTGAAGCGCTATGAATGCGGGTCATTCGAGCTGGGGGGACAGGAGACTAGAGGCAGGGATTAATAGCTCCCTATGTTATCTGGCGCCACCTGGCTCCCACTTCCATCCACTTGTCACCCCATTCGGGGAAGATTAGCACTCTGTTAAGAATATGTTTTATTTTAAATTTAAATATCTATTTATTTATATGGAAAAATATTAAGAAAGGAAAAAAATTAAGAGAGCTAATCTTAGAAAGTTAGATGTAATGAGATTTTTTCAATAAAAACTTGATCATAGTTTTATAAAAAAAAAAAATATTAACACGTGATTAAATAAATTAAATAAAAAAAACTTAACACATAATTAAATAAATTAAATATAAAAAAAATTATTAATTTTTTTTTATTAGTTTTTTATTTTAACTAAAATAAAATAAATAATAATAAATTTATTTAATTTCAAAAAATTATATATATGTGTGTGTGTGTGTGTGAAGTTTTCATATTAATGTTGTTAATTGAAATCATAAAGATATTATAATTAAAATGATCATATTTGAGGTTGGTTCACTATATTGATAAAGACTTATGACAATAACTCTCAAATTGATGAAAAACTTATACTTAGTGTAAATATTCACAGTGAAGAACTTGACATATATTTTAGGTTAAAATCTATAATTAAATGTATAATATTTAAGACATGAATTTATTTTAAACATGATAATGAAAATGTCAATAATGATAATGAAATTTTAAAACAATATGTTTTGGTTTTATATTTTTTGGTGGATAAACAATTTAACTATAATATTTTCATTTGATGATGAAGAAATCAATTTGGATTATTAAATCTTATGAAAAGTAAGGAAATGCTTAGTTAACTCAAAAAAAATATTTCTATATCAAAAAACCTTTAAAAGAAAGGTTTCTTAATTATCCTATTTTTGTTAACTAAAAAATATATATAAACATGGATATATTAATACCATCAGTTTTTTTATTAATTGATTTGTTGGATTCTAGTGATAGTGGCCTCCAAAAGTAAAAAATGTAAAATGTTTAAACTAAACTTAATAAAATAAATTTAGTTAAATATAAAAATATTTAATTTTAAGATAAATTTGAAAATAATGATATTGAATTCGAAGACAAATTACAAATATGACATCTCTAATTTAAAGGAAATTTTAAAATTTTAAAATTAAAGATATATAATTTCAAGACAATTTACAATATGAAAAAGAAAAAAAAAACATTATTTAATTTCAAGACAATTTATAAATTTTGAAATAAAAATATTTGATTCCATTACAACTTACAAATCTAAGAATGTAGATCTTTAATTCTAAAACAAAACAAGTTACAAAATTGTAAACAAAGATATTCAATTCAAGAACAATTTACAAATTTGAAAATAAAGAAAACTAATTTGAGAATAAAAATGTTAAGTCCAAGACAAAATCTAAAAACAAAAATATTTAATTCTTAAGAAAATTTCAAATTTGGAAATAAAGATATTTTATTCCAAAGCAAATTAAGTAGAAATAAATATTTAAATATATTTAATTGCTCTTGAGTTTTCCCTTCCCGTTATGTAGCAGATAAAAAAAAGAAACAGACCATCTTTCCTTTCCTAGTATAAGCATTGGATACATGCATAAGTGGAATTATTAGAAGGACACCACTACTTGGGATTTGGTAATTGAATAGAAGAGGAGAATGGAGGAACCTCACCCCTCCTTTATGTCCACCGAGTTATTCTTTTCAACCTACTATGAACTCCTATAAATCACTTCCACTTTGGGAAACCTAAAGTGTATCCAATCTTGGCTTGGAGTAGCACTGCAATTTTGCAATAGGGTAAGGGTATTTTCCCCATTTTTCTCAAAACAATGTTCTACAATATAGCTAAAGTTAGAAGCTTAAAAAATGACCTTTGAATTTTTTAGGAGATAAAAATAAGCTAGAAGCTTAAAGAATGTCCTTTGAACTTTTGAGAAGATAAAAATTCTCCTTAATTACAAAGAGTGGCCCAAAACCCCAAGTTTATGAAAAAAATAGAATGTGTGAAAAACGCAATGAATAAAATTTGCAATAAATGGAAATAACATTTTATTTACATTAATTTTTTGTTTTAGTTTAAAATTAATCAATATATGAAATATTGTTCACAAAATATCAAACTTTAATAATTAAAAAATATATAAAATATTTTTCTATATAATATATATATTATCCCAAATCATTAAGCATTCTTCCTTCATTAATAACTAGGGTGCCAACACTTATGGCCACCCAATATGGTTTTCTCTAACACCTATACAATGTAAGTAGAAATGTTGGAAGGTCCTCCTTCCTCAATGGGAAATCCATTGCCTTTCCTTTATGCAAACATGCATTTCCTTGAAGCAATTTCATGCAACGTGCTATCTCTGAGAAATTTTTGTTTCCAATCATTCCTCGATTTGTCCATATATTCATGACATATCATTCCATGAATTTTTTCAAGGATTACAATCAGTCTTTACTACCGGAGGTTCACACCTCCATCATTCAGGTTCTCCTTCCTGAATCATACCCTACTTGGGTATCCAAGGCATACAACTCTCCTTCAATGTTCCATACATAACATCAAGACCGTAAAACATTTCAGAAGGGATTCTTACCCAATCCCTTCATACCTTATGCCACATAGGCATGAGCATTTCTATACATGTTCTGGTTGCTAGCGTCCCTCTGATATTACCCAATCAGTGGTGCCCCATGGGGACGTTTAAATCCCCTTCAACAATCTTTCAACAAGAATATTCTCATAGTCATCCTTTGATTGAGATTGTTCATTGTTGGCAACTATCTTTCTCCACATCTCCAATCCATTTCTTTCTACACATGACATACATCATAAACACATTAGTCATCATGTAAATAAAAAATGCAAGTACCATAACACTTAAATCAATAAAACATTCTCAGACATGTCCGAGCATATATGTATGTGCTTCATCACATTATCCTTAATGTTTTCATGAGTGAAACACAATAGTTCTCAATCGTTTCTATAGTAATACAACCATCATCACTATGGTTTCAAAATAGTTACTTTCATCAATGTACCAACTTTCTCATCCCAGAGAAAAACATAATACATAGAAAGAAATAATGGATGGCTCTCCCTTTCTTCCAATTCTTTTCCACATCGCCTGTGACTCTTCAGTCCAACTAAGTTATTTCTAAGGTCTCACTGTCTTTTTGAAACATGGCTTTAACTAAGCCTATTCAATCAAACATACTCATTTACTTACTTACTTATTCTCTCTTTTCTAGTTGTACATGTTCTCATAGTTGCTCATCTAAGACCTACAACTCTGTATGCAATTCAAAGTTCTTAGGGTGGAAGTAATGTTCCTCCTTTTTTGTTTTCTTTGCTTTTGCGATGTGCTCCCCCTTTTTTTTTTTTAAGGGGCCCTCCTGATCTTTTCTTGAGCATCCTTAGTTAGGTCTCACCCCAACCTTTTTGGATACAACAACACTCTTAGTATTAAGATTTTTTTTCATAGTGGGTCATGAACCTGTGTATCATGCACATTATTATTCGATTCTCAGAGTGGTTAACATTCAGTTGTTAGTCTTCCACCTACACATTTATTTTAAAATGTAATCTAGGATTCCTATATATATAATCTTGTAGCCCCCTGCTTAATTCTCAACAGTCATTAAGGTTGTGACTTTGTTCTTTTGACAGATTCCTTACACAGTTTCTTTGCAACGAACTCCTTCCGCATGCAACTTCCTTATTGCATGTCCATCGTTATATGTTATGGACTCATCCTTGAGTTAGCTTTAGTTGTTTACTAAATATTCCCTTTAAGGAATATAAACATGCATCTTTGTTAACTTACATCTATGTTGTACTTAACCATTTTCATAATCCTAAGCCTACATGTAGCTGTCATAGGTATATGGTGCAGACCCCCCTTCTCTCCAAGGGTCACGTGACATCCTGGTCTTAGGATACTCTTAAGAATGAACTGAAACAGCCTTTGATTCCCTATTGGAACCTATAAGAAACAATCCACAAATCTTTACAAATTTTGGCCTGCGTGTACAAGCGCTAAATGCAAGTCTTTTTCACGGGACCACGCCTTGTGACCACACTTACCCAAAAAGGTGCATCGCAATTTCACATATCGACGATGTGAGTCAATCGACTCTTCGTCCTTCAAACTCTCGAACCTGAAATGTCAAAATTTCAGATCAGATCAATGGTCACCAACAACTCTCCAACCAAAGGTTGTGATTATGTCGGGAATTCGTGTTTCGCGACTTCGGGACTTCTGTTATGAAGCACCTCGAATTCTTCGATCCCCGAAATTGCGAAATTTTTGAGCTCTCAATCTTACAGTCCTAATTATTCCATGATCAGACAACTTCGATCTCGTCAGGGTTTCATGTATCGGCGATATTGAAAGACCTTTCACTTTCATTCTCCTGATCCCCGAAATTGTGAATTTCTCTTGGGACAATCAATGGTCTAGATCTCTCTTCGATCACCGACTATGATATTTTCACGAATTTCACATTTCTTCTTCCAAGTCCTTTGGTTTTGCGAAATTTCGATATCTCCTCGGAACTAATCAGTGTGATACTTCTCTGAGATCTAACAACTTGGAATATTTCGGCTCTTTCTGAATGGATCTTGACCCTCGATCTTATCCAATCTTCAAAATTCTTTTCTGAAGTATTTCTCCTGCTCAATCCTCTCTACTTGTTCTTTCTTTGAACTTCATGTTTTTACGCTTCACCTTTGAACGCTTCAACTCTTCGAAACTTAGAAACATTTTCTAAGTGTTTCCTCTCGAGACTTAAAACCACTACTCCTCCTGAGATTCTGGCAATTGAAATTTAAATCTTGCTCCTTTCTCACACTTTCACTCTGTTTCTTTTTCAAAAGACTTTATAACTCCCTCCTAGCATACTCTGTGATCAACCTATGGAGATTTCAAACTTTAACACAAGCTTGTTTTTATACGCACTCCTTGTGCTCTATATGCACACTTGGCATACGAAATCTCCCTGCTATCTCTTATGATATTTTAAGTTACTTACAAGACTACTCTCACAATCATAACTCATACGGACGTTACCCTCTCTTTATGGGAACAACCAACAAGGGTCACTCTTGGAAATTAGCAACAGTCCCAAAGGACTCCTCTTAATCTTGCTTAAATAGATTATCCTTGTTGTCGATCCTAACAATTATAGGTCAGGTAATCTGACCCTACATATTTTCATCAGTCCTCTTGATCATGAGGATTTATATACTCAGGGTTTAGTATTTTAATAATGCAATAATTATAACTTGCTAAGGATCCTACCAATCCTTACCAGATTTCCTAAATCATGAAGGAATTCTTCATGAGGGTCTTAATTCTTACCTAACCATCCATCCCAATTGCAAGAGACTCTACCTGCTTTAGTAGGTAGACATTGTCACACTATAATAGAACAACTCAGTTCATGTCCCTTGTCTCACTCGTGCAGCTTCATAGCACAATTTCTTCCACCTCTGTCATTCACATTCAGGTCTTATCAATAATATTGATCAGTACATCCCTACTCCTATAAGAGTAGTTATCATTTTGAAAGAGGAACAATATAATTCCTTTGTTGAATTACCAAATTACAGTTTCATTCTGCAATCCTTCTCCTTAAGGAGTTGATGCAGATAATAAACCTTATTCCAAAGGTAGAATTAC
>JASDQU010683468.1:84684-98850 GCA_032191745.1 Picea mariana
GTTATGTAACTTGATTTGAGACTTCTTGATTAATCTAAGTCAGTTTTCTTCTTTCATCTTATTTGCCTCTGATACTAAGAGAGTTCATGATTGATTGGTTCACATGGATTGTTGTATTGGTATTATGATGAATGCTTGATTATAGTGTTATTATAATGTCTTTCAGTTTCCTTGAAAATTTGAATTCAAGAGAATCTTGTGTTTGAGTTTTTTCCTCCTTATGTTGCTAGAAGACTTGATGTCCATAGCAGACCTCTACACTTTCTCACCAAAGTCTTCCTCCTATTCACCTTTACTCCAACTTACTGACTGAAGTTGATACAAGACCTCAATTGCTTGTGCATGCCAGCCTAGATTTTCAGAGTTGGAACGTTATTATCTCAAATCTTATCCATTTGACCCCCTTAAAACTCATTTACATTTATTGTATAAATTGATGGGTACGGGGCTTATCCTCATTAGAGTCTGAGGGTGATTCCTAGTGCTAACATAAATGGCGTCGTTGTTGGGGATGGATTTGAGCAGATTGAAGAGCTCCTTGGGAAGAATAGCATAGATACAACTCTTGATGGTAGACAAGAGAGGGATACAGAAATTGATTGTAATCATCTACCTGGCAACTCCACATTAGAGACTCCACTGGGGGGGATCCTATTGACAGAAATATGAAGGGAATGACTAGGTATCATCTTATGAGATTTCTTTATAAACTCATGTTGTTCTTTATCAACTCATTTTTGTTTTTTCTTTCACAAATAAAGAGTATCATATTTTTCTTTGTTTATTCGGTTGATCACCAGCCTTCCTTTATGAATAAGACATGCTTTATGCCCATGTTGTAGATGTTGATATTATATCCTCAGCTCAGCCTACTCATAAATATGCGCTTCATATTGAAACCCCTCCTAAAATCAATCACCCTTGCATCCCTGGGTAGGTTGAAATTGATCCACAACCTCCTCAAATATCATCACATCCTGTTGTTACTATTGAGCCTTGCCATCAGTGTGTTAAGCCTCATATTCAACCCACTAGTTTTCAAACTAGAATCAAAGATAAGTTGTTTAAACCTTTAAAGCGTCCATATCATCTTCATCCTTATCCTCTTGATTTATTTAAGTACTTTCCTCATTTTTCTGGAGAGGATCATGTTACAGCTAAGAGGCATGTGGAGGCTTTCAAGAATTTTATTAATCAGCTTGAGATAGTTCATGAGGATGTTACCATGAGGTTGGTTTCCAAATCCTTGTTAAGATCAGATGTTGTTGTATGGTTTAAGGGTTTGGGAGCTAACTCCATTGGTTCTTAGGTGGATCTATACAATTCTTTTTTAAAGTGTTGGGGTGAGAACAAGTCCCTTGATTAGTACTGGGATGATTTTAATTCCTTGAGGAGAGGGGAAAATGAATCCTTGGTTGTCTTCAATAGGAGGTTTTACAGTGTTTATCATAGTATGTCTGCAGAGATCAAACCCACAGAGACTGTTTCCATGGTGTACTATGTCATGGATCAACATTCATAGCTTGTCCTTCTCCTGAGAGAAAGAAAATCTACATATTTATCACAGTTATTCATGGATGATGAGAAAGTAGAGGAGAAACTCTGAGCTTGTGGCAAGATTCAAAGTCAATATCATCTCAACTATGAACATAAGGAAGTTTTTACATGTTGTCCCTATGAAGAAAAGACCATGGATAATATTGTCTTCGATGTAGGTACCCACGAGCAGCCATGTCTTGATTAAAATCATGTGTATGAATAACTAGAAGCAATAATTACTACTATTCCTGAAATGAATATTTTTAACAGTTATATTCTTGATGAAATTATTGTTTTAAAGGTTGATCATAGACATGAAAGGAAACCCATTTTTGATGGATATTCTAGTGATGATGAGCAGCAAGCTTATCTTATATTTGATCACAATGAAGACAGTAAGGATGATGCAGAATTTGGCCTTGTCACAGAAGACATAACCCAAGAGTTTGACTAGGACCAGCCCTTAGTTGAGCCATGTGAAGAGATCGTTTATACATAGCCAGAAGTAAATCAACAGTCATTAGTGGATCAATAACCTCCTACATGAAACCTTCTTCCACTTGTACCTACAGTTCACAGCATGAAACTTTGAACCATAGATGCATGTGGTTGTCATTCAATCAAGTGTGCCTATAGAGTACATTGAGCCATCTATCAGTAGCTTTGAAATAGTGAAGGTAACCTTTCATAAGTTAATCATGTGTTGCCTTCAGTTTCATGACCCTGTCGATGAGTACATAAAGTTACACTTTTCAAATTCTTTGGAGCATGTAGGCTTGATCTTTTTATCAACATTTGAAGGTAATATGGGTGATCATAAGAATGAAATTAGTTATCTGTCACACTTTCCTTGTCTTTTATGGATCATTTGCAATGAAGTGAAGGATTCAGTTATCAAACAGTTTGAATGGCTATAGTGGAAGTTTTCTTTCACCTGTCATTTTGTAAAAGTCAGTTAACTTAGGTTTTGTACATAAATAAGCTCCCTCAGGAGTATGTGTGTTTTCTTTCATTTTTAGAATAGTGTACTCATCGACCTGTTTTCTTCAGTATGATGTTTTAGAGCATGACTCCATAGCCCAAAATCTAAGGCACTGGAACTACTTGTTCTTGGCATCTCGCAGGGAGCATGCCATCCACTGTGGAGCCAAATGTTAACACCAAAATTTGCAACCTATTTCATAGGAATCAAGCATATTTGAGGTTTACCCTCGAGAGAATTATGGTATAAATCATGTGGCATTCTTCCCATGATTTTCACATGAAAAATGAAATGTTTAGGGTCTGAAAAGATCTAGCATCCTCCCTTCCTTCCATGTGACCGTCACTCACTCGTCATGCCATGCAAGTTTGTGCCAAGCATTTCACTCCACATCACCCATGCGCATATGTTATCAGCCTGCCACCTGTTGTGCCTGTATTGGTCATAGAATAAGATTTGCATAACCTCGAGGCGTCAAAATTGACTCGGAGAAGTTGTTGGCACCATATAAGAACAATTATGGGTGCCAGGCCTCATCCTGATCCTAATGAAGGAAATTACTGAGAATGAGAGTGGTGTTTGAGACCTCGTCTCAACACATAAATGGAAAGCCAAAAAGGATTGGCATATTTGAGCTCGCGTCTGTCAGAGAAGGTCCAAACAAAAGAGCTTGTGTCTGACAACAAAATATTGTCTGCACAATCTGACAGAGAAAACGCCCACTGAAAACTTTGAATGCAGCAATTTGATCACACTCCTGATGGTTGCAGCAGTTCTACTTATATATAGGCAATTTTGATATTTTGTAAGGGTCGATGGTTGAGTTAGGCTCCCTTATTATAACATTTTGATGAAGAACACTAGTTCTCTGGTTATGTAACTTGATTTGAGACTTCTTGATTAATCTAAGTCAAATTTCTTCTTCCATCTTATTTTCCTTTGATACTGAGAGAGTTCATGATTGAATGATTCACATGGATTGTTGTAACTGTATTATGATGAATGTTTGATTATAATGCTATTATAATGTCTTTTAGTTTCCTTGAAAATTTGAATTCACGATAATCTTGTGTTTGATTTTTTTCCTCCTTAGGCTGCTGGAAGACCTGATGTCCATAACAGACCTCTACACTTTCTCAACAAAGCATTCCTCCTATTCACCTTTACTCCAACTTACTGACTGAAGTTGATACAAGACCTCAATTTCTTGTGCATGCCAACCCAAATTTTTTGAGTTGGAACGTTATTATCTCGAGTCTTATCCATTTGACCCCCTTAAAAATCATTTACATGTATTGTATAAATTGATGGGTACTAGACTTATCCTCATTACATTCTAAGGGTGATTCCTAGTGCTAACATGTATATTTTAAATTCTATTACAATTAATTGATATTTTTACTATATGAAACTTATATTCTATACATACATAAAACTTAAATTATAATTGATTTTTAATCACGCTATGATAATGCTCTTTTTTTGTGAAATTAAATATCTGTGAATGGAAAAATAGAATGGAAATGAAAATTGAAGAGGAATGCACCACAGTGATACTCTCCCTGATAGTTGAGTGACATCCTCAAACTATCCCAGGAGCATGAGAATAGGGGTTATAAATAGAAAAAGGGACAGAAGAAGCATTGTGAATCCCAGGAGTACAATCCAAGAGCATTGGAGATATATTCTCAACATATGGTGTTTATTTGCGCCAAAATATTTTCCACAAACAGTCCCAAGAGCGTTTCTCATTCCTATCTGGCAAACCAATATCAAAGTAAGAAACGTTACAATAACAGTAAAGTTTACAACACATGTGAAGTTGAAAGTGAGGTGGGGATCAACACTTCATATAGGATGGGTAATCCTTTAACTTTTTGTCATATCTTGTGGCTTTATGTCACTTTATTTATACATGTTTTGTATACTATGAAGTTGGTCTAAATTTGTTTACATGTCACTTTCTTTATAGAGTTTTTGTATACTGTGAAGTGAGTCTAAATTATTTTATGAGTTGCTTTCTTTCCACGTGTTTTGTATATTGTGTAGTCAGGTCACTTTCCCCTATATTGTGCAGCGATTGTAAATTCTCTTATGTGTCACTTTCTTTGTATACATTTTGGTTATATTGTGGACATAATTTATATTCCATTATCTTTGTATACATTTTGGTTATATTGTAACAGAATTTATATTCCATTATCTTTGTATACATTTTGGTTGTATTGTGACAGAATTTATATTCCATTATATTGCACTTATGTTTCTGGATAGGATAAACATTAGGATAGATCAAATTTATATTCCATTATATCGCACTTTTGTTTCCTTCTTGAATAATTTACTCTCAAGATGCACTGGATATATTATATTATATCTTAAAGATGGTTGTACAATGTATTTTATTTTATTTTATGTTTTTCACATCTTTTTGGTCTTTCTAATTCTAGTTTAATTTTTCTCTATTTTCTTTATTAATATAATCTATAGAATAAGTAGAATTTGCCTCAGATTTAAAATTTCAAATCTATACTAAATTTCAAAATTCAAAAATTAAAATTAAAAATTGATAAATAATCTAATAAAATAAATAAGCCATTATTCATTAAAAATGACTATGAGAGAATAGTATTCATCCTATGTATCTTTGGAGTTGTGGATTTGTAACATCCGTTGTATCTTTAAAGTTGCGGGTTTGTAAGCCTAGTAGTACCCTATGAGACATGGTTGTATAGCCATTGATTACTACAAAGGACCAGATTTATCTTCATCTACACTATAAGTTAATTAAGACATATTTGAAATAATTTGTATTCTAAGTGTGGCGAATTTCCCGATGAAAAATAATTGTGTGTTTTACAGCAGAGTCATTCTACTCCTTTTTATCTTTTACCAGATAAATTGCCTTGCTTTATTGTGTGGGACACGAGCAAATGTGTTAACTTGCCTTGATTATTTCCGAGGGACATGGTGATACCATTATTTGGTTCTTATAATGTGTTAACTTGCCTTGATTATTTCCGAGGGACATGGTGATACCATTATTTGGTTCTTATTACTGACACTGACTTTTTAAAATGTGTTTGGAAATAAAATGCATCTGAATGAATTTTTTTTATAGACAACATGAGATAGTGGTATTTATTCTGTTTTATTTTTCAGATCAAAATTGGTAGAAACTATGTTTGAAAATCTAGATTTTACTTCTATGTTGAAAACTTTGTTTTTAAAAATATTGGACAATTTTAAAACTGAAAAAGGTAAAATTGTAGTACAGGAAAACCGCGCTTACAAAAAATGGAGGCAATTAAATACATAAGACAAACGGTATAGGCAAGAAGTAATATAAAACACATACCTTATAAGCATGTAAACCATTGAACACCAATGTAAAAATCCTTAGGCTCTCTATTCCTTATGCTCCACATCGTTTCTCCTGGTTTAGGCTATTGATATTCTATTTATTATTTATCAGAGATTTATTGTATGTCAAAAATGTGATTTTTCCAAAATATCTTTCTACTTTTACATTCTCTAGTTGTTGTACTTTTACATTATCTAGTTTTTATATAAGGTAGTCCTCGAAAAAACCGGTTCCAAGGTATATCATCTCTCTCCTCTCATGCAGAAATATGTTTAAGAAATGAAAAACACTAACCGCAAAAGATCAATCCCCTTCAAATCTCTTCTACGTTTCTCCCCACAATATCTATAATTTGGAGGATAGATACTGTCAAATCTCCCGTCTCCCGCTAGATAATTAGTAGATAGATATGTTTTGTCTCTCGTAAAAAATCGGCTATTGACAAGCAATGTTCAGAAGATAGATCCCCTTCGATGAAAGAGGTTATTAATTTCCAAAGAATATCTATATGACGACAAATAAATCTACAGAAAATAGATGGGACTGCTCAGTCACTATATAAATCTTAATTAACCCGTGAGCTGCAATAATCAGACCCGGTTTCCAAAATTTCAAGGGAAGAACAGCGGGAGAAAAAACCCCAACCGTAGCTTTGTATCCACAGATTCGGCGTCAGTAGACCATGAATAGGTTGCAATGACCATAACCATCTAATTTCCACATAATATTTTTAACAATGGTTACTTGGACAGAGTTTCAAACTCAGTCCGACTTCAAGAAAATGAAACTTGAAGTTCGTGAAAAATGATTTCTTCTCATTTACATGCTTAAGATATTAAACCCTAATTACATATCACAAAATTGGAAAATGATTCCACACAAACATCCACAATTTAATGAAAATTTCCAAATTCTTCTTCAGTTTGATACAGAAAATGACCAAGAGAAAATCTTCCACAAAAAAGATAAAATGTTTGTAACTCCATAATAAGTTTGTAAGACCAAAAGATAAGCTTCTACAACAAAGATAAAATGTCTATAACTCCACAATACATTTATATGACAAATGTCCTTTCTAGTTTCATTTTTTGCCAGCCTGAGAATGGAACGAAAGTAGCTGACACATACAATATTTATTCTATGGACTAAATTTTCCCCCACACAGATATCATGATAGATTTAGATTAATGATTAACACACTTATAATAATTGATATTGGCCTCCAGCTATGTTGTTATACAAGGTGGGAGACTTGCAGAGAGGAAAAGTGTACCTTTGATAATCGATCCACTTGTCCAAACATTCCATATGAAAAACATGCCCACATTTATCTAGGAAGTGGATTCGATCAGTTGCCTGAAAATCAGTTAGACAAACAACACATGTAATATGTTTCTGACGATCTGCTAGTAAACTGCCGTATTCAACGACGGTCGACAAATTCTCACGAATGGTCTGTAGAGGGTTGTTAACGGGGCAGGAAGAAGAAATATCAGGAATGGTTGCAGTGAAAAGAACTATGGGCCAAAGTGGGAGAGGGTTATGAGAAGGATATTAACGAGCTTCTTCCATAATCCCAGCTCTATGAAGAGGGCTCAAAATAATTCAGTAAACGCCTTCCCAATTCTACTACAAAGACGAGGATGAGCAACAACCTCAAGACGCATGGGGCAGACGAGGTTGCATTGTCCCATGAGAAGTGGAGAGCGAGTGTGTGCATCGGATCCTCGACTTTGGTGAAGAATATTGTAATGGCGGAGCTCTTGCCTTTGAGTTCTGCCAAGGAGTTTTGGAGTTCAACCCACCTGATTACAATCAATGGGCCTACATCACACCGACAGTTGTCATCATGAAGGGGTGGGTGGCATCAATTTTCCTCTAAATCCAACGCTTCCCTTAATACCAAACCTCCGCGTCAAGTGGACCTGAAACCCTGGGTATGAAATTCGTTTGTTTTCTGTTCACCATTTGAAACCCTCAACCATACAGTTAGACAGTGATATCGGTGTCCTATAAGACAACTGTGTAATCTCCCATATATATCAGATTAAGATTTTATTGCGTGTGAAAAATAAAGATTAAAAGTGAATAAAAACCTAGACAATCATACTCACCAATATGCCAGAATCGAACTCAACAATGAGACCGACCACTGTCAAGAAATCGATTGACTCCGAGAAAGAAAAAGATCGTAGTAAAAGAAAATGTCCATCAAATATATCCTTTATCTGCGTCATCCCCGTTTTCTTCTGTCTGTAATGGTATGCAAGCTTGGCTTTCGACTGCCATTTTCTTTTGTCTGTAATGGTATGCAAGTTGGCTTTAAAGGCCTTGCGCATCATCATATAGATAAAGGGCTCACATATCGATTTTATAAAAGAAGGGCGAGGGGCTCATGCAGTGGTGGAAAAGGCCACCCAGGCACATGACGACGTACTAGATAAAGGCTAAACCCCTAGAGAAAAACCTTATTTTTTGTCGGCTCCTCGCAACAACACGGCGAAGCATGTGACCATCGCTTAGGAATCCCAACAGAGATCCACAGACAGAATTCGTTGCTATAGTCGGCCATTTCAACGCTCCGTTGCCCTGCAGATGCATCGATTATTGGTGCCAATAAATGAAGGAGAATAAAATAAAAAAAAGTTGTACACATTAGGATACTTGTAGGTAGATGACTGGCATGGGGCATATTTCTTCGACGTAATTTGCGAACAATACGGTCAGTATGTAGTGGAGAAGAGGTTGTCGTTTATATGTCCAGGATGAAGAATGAAATTGGGCGACTGGTCAAGCATGAGAACGGCGACTCCGTTAGGATAAACGTTTCCCCGAACAAATGATTCAGCGTCTGCCATTATAGACAAGCTAGCAGTCAATCCCAAAACCCTTCTGAAGGGCCTCAAACTTTGGGTTGTAGCTCTTCTGTAAGCAAAGGATGAGCCAGAACAAAGCTTCTCTGCTAGTGAGAAAGGAGTTGAAGCCTTGTTATATCTGCGGAAGCTATTAAATTTGGCGGTGCTAGAGCCTGCATAGATAAGCATGAAAGGAGGCGGTATGTAATGATATGCAAGTTTTTCTTTAAAGACCTTGCATGTCATCATATAGATAAAGTTCTTGCATGCCATGATATAGAAAAGCATGAAAGGAGACGGCCAGTCACAGTACATGCTTATTGAATAGTGGATCGGCGATAATTATCCAAAGGATAGATGACAGGTGGATACATTGAGGTTGATACATTGATGTGAAAGGCAGTGGTATTTGTCTGGTTGACAGGTTTTGGGTAAATAGGTTTGAGTAAAAAACTATTATTATTCTTATATACATGAGGCCATGCGGTGAGTATAAAGTGGTTTCGAAGGGATGGTTTTAAAAAACTTATCACTAAAAATGTCTTCAGCATAATTAAAAGTATATCATGCAAATGAACATTAAAAATTTGGTCATATTAGAGAAATTTGGTCATATTAGAGAGGGGAAGGGGAGGCATTTGGAACAAGGAAGTCACCCACCTCTCTATTTCCAAGTGGGTAAGTTGTGTATGAAAAAACATGAAAATATTAATATAGAATGAAATTATAACCAAATAAATTATAGTGTTAAGAATTATTTTAAGTATTATTATATTGTTTAATAATTATTTTAAGTATTATTATGTTGTTAAGTATTGTCTTTAATTTTATAAATTATTCGATATTTTTAAGTATTATTTTTAATTTTATAAAATATTATATAATTTTGACAACTTCGGTGCCCGTTCCGATGGAAGGATTTTTAGTCATATTTAAATGTATTTAACTGACAAATTTACCTTCAAATTCCATCTCTTATCGTCGTCACTGGTAAATCATCTTTAAAAGCAGCAATCTATCCATTCTGGCTACCTCTGGTGCATCATTTTGTTATTATTTCTTCCTATCAATCTATCCATTTTTCATAGTATACTAATAACAATGGCAAACCTAACAACAGTCCCCCATCCCAATTTGGCTGGTTCTACGTCCTCCCCGGCCTCCTGTTCTGCCTCAACTTCTTACTCCAACTACGATGTGTTCATAAACCATTGTGGTCCTGATGTTAAGAACACGTTCGCCAGTCATCTCTACAGACGCCTTCTTGACCATGGAGTGACAGTCTTTCTGGACAAGCCCGAATTGGAGGAGGGTCAGAACATTTATTCTCAAATAGAGTACGCTATTAGAGTAGCCTCTGTTCACATTGCCATTTTTTCTAAGAATTATGCGCAATCCAGTTGGTGCCTCGATGAACTCGTCCTCATAAAAGAGTCAGGGGCTACCATCCTTCCCGTCTTTCTCAACGTGGAGCCTTCTGTGATCCGCCATACTGTTAAAGACGGAGAATACGCTGAAGCGCTGCAGAGGCTCCAAGAGAAAACAACATTCGATCCTCAAACTGGGGAAAGCAAACGACGTTACGACTCGGACACTCTTAAAAAATGGAGAAACGCTCTCTCTCATGTAGCCGATATAAGCGGATTCGAGCTGAAAGCTTTTAACGGGTGAGGATATCCCACTATCTTTTCCAGTCAGTGTTTAGTTTTCAATTTGTTGGATTGATATAAGATGCATGGCAGTTAGAGTTTTCTCACTGCTTATTTTTCTCTCAATTAAAATTATTCAGGGACGAGGGCGAACTCTTGGATAAGGTCTTGCACAACGTTTTGAAAACGGTTCCAAGAACACCATTGGATGTGGCGAAATATCCAACAGGGTTGGGCGAAAAGTTACAAGAGTTTGAAACAGCAGTGCTATCGCAGCAGCGGGTGAAAACAGAGGTTGTTGGGATTGTTGGTGTCGGCGGGGTGGGGAAAACTACACTGGCCAAAGAATTCTTTAACTGTAGGGGATCATATTACAATAAATCCTCCTTTATATTTGATGTTAGAGAAAGGGCAGCTAGAATGTCTCTAAACTCTGTGCAGAGCCAGCTTATTAAGGATTTGAAAGGTATAGATATCAAAATTGACTGTACTGCCCAAGGTATAGGTATACTTAAAAGGCATCTCTCATCTTGTCACGCTCTTATTATTGTAGACGATGTAGATAATGCCGATCAGCTGGATGTGCTTTTGCCAATTAAGGATATCCTTAGTCCCAAAAGCTTGATTTTGGTTACTTCGCGGGACAAGCATGTCCTCAAAAGCTCAGGGGTGTTAGAGTCGTCAATTTATAATTTAGGGGGGCTGAATACACTACACTCCAAACAACTCTTCTGCTCATATGCCTTTTTTCAGCCCTTTCCACCACTGGAATTTGAAGATCTGGTAGGTCTGTTTGTAAAGACGTGTGATGGCTTGCCACTGTCATTGAAAATATTCGGGGCGCTTGTTTCGGGAAGAAATGACAAAAGTTACTGGGAGGGGCTATTCGAACAACTTCGCAAGACACTACCTGTGGAGATACAGCAAAGACTTAGAATCAGTTATGACAAACTCCATGAGGAGGATCAACGAATATTCTTAGATATTGCTTGTTATTTCATAGGAGAAGACATAGATTTGGCAATAAAAATTTGTGGTATGGCGGGGCTTCAAAATCTGGAAGACAAGTGTCTACTTGAGGTGGACCGTGGAAATAAGATAAAAATCATAAAAATGCATGATCACATTAGAGATCTAGCAAGAAATATTGCCGAGGACGTATCAATGCCTGTCCATCTTTGGCATTACACGACCGACACCATTGATGATTGGTTGGAACAATCCTCATCTGTAAGTGCTTCAATCACTTAAAACTTTGTCTTTGGCATTAAAGATGAATCTTTAGATTTTATGAGAATCAAGATAAAGATAGATCTGTGTGATGTATAATTTTGATCAATGAACAGGTAATAACTGAAGTTCGTGGAATCAAGACGGCACATCGTTTTTCCGATTCGCTCATCACGAGGGGTGCAGAAATGTCATGGTACAGAAGATGGAGTGATGAGGTGTTCGGGAACTGTTTGAGGCAGCGATTCAATAATTTCGGTCGTGGTGGTATTCTGAATTTGCAACTTGTTGCAACTGAAGATGGTTATTTAGAACGCATATTGAGGAGGGCACGGTCACCAAATCTTATATGGCTCCGCTGGTATAAGTGTCCATACTCTTGTCTGCCTTCGTGGATTCCGATGGAGAAATTAAAAGTTTTAGAAGTAGCAGGGGCCGAATTAAAAATATTGTGGAGACGTCAATATCAGGTATGTTTATTGTTATTAGTTTCTGTGGGAAGGCTTGCCACTATAGCAATGAGTTTATGGTTGATTTGAAATTAGTTTATGGTTGATTTTAAAACTTTTCAAAAATTTTAATCTTTAACTTAAAAAGTTTTCATTCATATATTTTAAAATAAATAAAAAATATATTTGTTACAATTTTATTGGCTAATAATTTAGAAGAGTTATTGCCAGTTTTACTTCTTTCAATACTTTAATTAATGTTTATTTCACTTCTTCCAACTGCCATTCTTAACTCAATTACTCACTATCCTTGTTACCTTGAAGTCACCTAATGCTCTCCCATTCATCTTGTTCAAAGTAGAGTGTGATACACGCCCTTCAAATAAATACATACACTGTTTGTTTTGTAGTTGGCGAGAGATCATGTGTACAACTTGACTTTGATAGTGGGTGGACCCACAACATTAACACTGTTATCCGACTAGACGTGGAGAGTGAAGTGGACATCCTCCATTTCATCCACTTCAGTAGAATGCGAACATAGAATTGCATGCATGCTTTCACCTACGCAAATTATATATAATATTTTAAACATTTTATTTTTATTTATTTATAGGATATAATTCTTTTAAGATAGACATGAATAGCATTGTAAAATCGTTATATACTTTTGAATATAAATGAGAAACTTTCTGAATATAAATGAGAAACTTTCCCCGTGGAAAAAGACATGAATAGCATGCGCACGAAAAAATTTCACATCACCTCACCTCCCTGCCTCCTCTCCCTCCTCTCCCTAGAAGGAAGGCATGAGACATGAACATATCACCTACGCATGCGCACACGCAAAGGGAGGCAAATTATATACAATATTTTAAACACTCTATCTTCATTTATTTAAGGCATGAAAAGTTTTACATCACATCACCTCACCTCCCTGCCTCCTCTCCCTAGAAGGAAAGCATGAGACATGAACATATCACCTACGCATGCGCACACGCAAAAGGAGGCAAATTGTATATAATATTTTAAACACTCTATCTTCATTTATTTAAGGCATGAGACATGAACATATCACCTACGCATGCGCACACGCAAAAGGAGGCAAATTATATATAATATTTTAAACACTCTATCTTTATTTATTTATAGAATATAATTCTTTTAAGATAGACATGAACAGCATTGTAAAATCTTTATATACTTTTGAATATAAATGAGAAACTTTGCCAGTGGAAAAAGACATGAATAGCATACGCACGAAAAAGTTTTACATCACATCACCTCACCTCCCTCCGTCCCTCCTCTCCCTAGAAAGAAGGCATGAGACATGAACATATACCCATAATAGGTTCACGCGCATCACTGGATCTCCATTACGCTACGCGACTCTCCCCACTTTCGTACAAACATGAGAGATAAAGCTTTGCTGCTCTGTACATGTTTCCACTTATACGTATGTGCCTAATAATAAGATTCTTCTGCTATATATATAATTATTTTGAGAGGAGGAGGTTAAATTGTAATTGGGTTTAATATTAAAGTTTTATGAATGGGTTAAAAGTTATGTATTTTTAAATATTATTTGATTTTTATTATGCACTTTTATTAATGGTTATATGGATTACTTATTATTAGTGATTGTTAAAACTATCTTTTTTAGTAAGACTTAAAATTATTTTTAATTACAATTCATCTTCCTCTAACATAAAGAAATAAGATAACAATTTAAGATCAAAAATATTTGATACAAATTAAATTATGATAGATTTTGTCACTTTTGAAAAAATAAAATAAATCTTTAAATTTCAACAAATTTTACCATTTAAAAAAAAAAACCATCAATCTAACCAATCTTATAAAACATATTTTAATTATTTATTTTAATTTAACAAAAAAAATTAACATAACTAAATGTTTTATAAATTATTTAAGTTATTTATATCAATTTTTTTTATCCCAAACATCCAACATCAAAATCCTATCATAAAAACATACTATTATAAGCAACGAAGAGAAAAACTTTTGGCTAATTTTTTAATATGTTTTTTTATTTAAATAAAAGTATTATTTTTTTAAATGTGTTTTTTTTTTTTTT
>JASDQU010683469.1:23327-35410 GCA_032191745.1 Picea mariana
GAATACTCTGAAGAGGAAAGTTAATTAGATATTGAAGCAGAATTGATCAGTTCTTTGGAAGAGCTCAAACAATATAAAAAGAAGACTAAGTCACTAAAAGGACATTTTCTAGAGTTTGAGGAAGCACACAAATCAAGAGAAAGAGAAATATTAAAAATAGTCAAGGAAAATGAACAAATCATCATTGACTTGAAGACTCAACTCCAAGAATCCAAAAGAATAGAAGAGATCTTAATTGAACAATTTAATGAAAAACAACAAGACTGTGAGAAGCGAGAAGCTAAAATTGTCCTTCTGAAAAAGGAACTTGAGAAAGGAAAGAATCACTCAATATTTGAAAATAGTTCAAAAATATTGGATGACATTTCGAATATTCAAATATCTCCAAAGGATAAGATAGGACTTGGGCATGATCAAAAYGCAATCTCTGCAGCATAGAAGATAGAAAAAAGTCAAATCAGTTATGCATATGCTCTTAAGAGCACCTTAAAAATTGAAAATAACAAGATGAAGAAGRCATCATTAAATACTGTTCATAATAAGTTGAAGTCTACACCTCCCACACAAGAGAAAGAAGACACATGGAATATAATGGCTAGAAGAACTCCTCCTAAGAGATATCAACACATCTTTCTTGGATATTGCTACTCTTTCAATAACTTTGGACATAAAGTAATACAATACAAGGCTTATGGAAAATCATACATTCATGGAAATAATAAAAAATCTAAAAGCAACAAAAATAATCCAAAGAATAAAAGTTACAATTCATTCTCTCCATTACAAATGTTTAATGTTTAATGAAAGAAGTGAAACAATTATGGTTATCAAACCAATGAATGTAGGCTAACCACAAAAACAATTTCTTTTATCACTCAAGATAATAAAATTTGGAAAGAAAACATATGAAAGATACATAATGCAAAGTAGCCCTGTATGCCAAGAACAAAAAGTGTCAGTGGTACATTGAGAGTGGATGCTCCAAACATATGGCAGGAGATAAACGTAAATTTCTAAAACTAACAAAGAAGGAAAAAGGAAGTGTCGCATTTGGAGATAATGTATCTGCTAAAATACTTGGAAAAGGCACAATCACCTTGGGCAACAAGAAAAACAAAGCAAAAAATGTGTTATAATTTGAAAATATGAAGACTAATATTCTAAGTGTTAGTCAAACTTGTGATCAAAGGCATATACTCATATTTGACTCCCAGAAATGTGAAATAAGAGAAGAAGGATCAGAAAAATTTGTTTTTATTGCACCAAGAACCTCAAGCAATGTGTATATCTTAGATATTAAGTAAGAAGAAGAATGCCATATGATTCAAAAAGATGAACGCTGGCTATGGCACAAAAGGATGGGGCACTTGAGTTTTGATAACCTGATCATAGCTAGTAAAAAGGGAGTTGTAAAAGACATGCCAAAAGTCATCAAACCCTCAGATCCTGTTTGTAAACATTGCCAATTATGAAAGTAGACAAGATTCATATTCAAGGCAAAAGAAAATTCTACATCAAAATCCTTGGATATTTTTCACACTGATATCTATGGGCCCTCTAGGAATAGAAGAATACAAGGGGAACACTACTTCATGTTGATCATTGATGACTACACGAGGATGACCTGGGTATATTTTCTCAAAGGAAAATCTGAAGCATTTGAAAAGTTTAAAGCATTCAAGACTTATGTAGAGAATGAAACATATCCCAAAATCAATTGTTCAATATCAGATAATGGAGGGRAATTTACCTCTAAATAATTCAATAAGTTTTGTGAAGATCATGAAATCAAGAGACAATTCTCAAGTCCAAGAACTCCTCAACAAAATGGAGTTGTGGAGAGGAAAAACATAACTGTTCAARAGGCTGCAAGAACTATGTTGAATGAATCCAAACTTCCAAACAAGTTTTCAAGATATGCAATATATACAACATTCCTCATACTTAACCGAGCACAAATTAGAGCTAACCATGAGAAAACCCCTTATGAATTGTGGTTTGGAAGACCAACATTTGTGAAATATTTCAAAGTCTTTCGAAGTAAGTGTTACATCAAAAGGGATGAAGATAATCTAGGGAAATTTGACTCTAGATCGGATGAAGGTATATGTTTGGGATATTCACCTAACAAAAAGGCTTACAAATGCTATAATCTAAGATAGCACAAAATAGTGGAAAGTGCAAATTTAAAAAGAAATGATCTAAAATTGAGAAAAATCAAATCTCAAGATGAATAAAAAATTAATGAATGGAGAAGAACCAGTGATGATGAAGAAGATGGTGAATCACAAGATGAAGAAGATACTGAAGAACTACAAGAAAATGAACCACAAACTGATTATGAGAAGGATGAAGAAGAAACACCCTTGCCAAAAGCACCATCAAAAAGAGTTCAAAAGAATCACCCTAAAAATCAGATTATTGGAGATAAAGATTCAGGTGTAGAAACAACAAGGAAACTTAGATTTGACTCTGAACAAGAAATGCTTTCAGTAATAGAACCTGAAATTTTTGCAGAAGCCAACAAGAGTGAAGACTGGATAAAAGCAATGGACGAAGAAATTGATCAAATTGAGAAAAGTCAGACTTCATAACTGGTTCCAAAACCTAAAGATAAAAATGTGGTAGGAACCAAATGGAGATTCAAAAACAAACTCAATGAAAATGGACATATCATAAAAATAAAGCGAGACTACTATGCAAGGGATATACCCAAGTGGAAGGAATTGACTTTGGAGAAGCCTTTACCCCAGTATCAAGATTAGAGGCTATCAAAATGTTTTTAGCATTTTCATGTTTCAAAAACTTCAAAATCTATTAGATGGATGTCAAGTTAAAATTCTTGAATGGAACCTTAAAAGAAGACATCTACATAGAAAAACCTAAAGGGTTTAGGTTGACAGAAAAACCAGACAATGTATGCAAATTGAAGAAGGCTCTATATGGTCTTAAACAATCCCCTAGGGCACGGTTCTCAAGACTTGATCAATATCTACAACAACAAGGATATAAGAAAGAAACTACTGATAATAATCTATATATCAAAATTAAAGAACAAAATATGATTGTTGTAGTGGTATATGTGGATGATATAATATTTGGAAGTAACCTGACTATACTAAGCAAACAATTTTCCACAGAAATGGAGAAAGAGTTCTAAATGTTTATGCTAGGTGAACTAACTTTCTTCTTGGGTATTCAAGTTACTCAAACAGAAAAATCCATATTCATATGCCAGAATAAATATGTCAAAGAAATACACAAGAAATTCCAAATGGAAGAGTGCAAACCAATGAGCACTCCTATGGTCATAGGATGCAAACTGAGCTTACATGATGATTCACCAAAATTAGTCCAGACTATGTATAGATATATGATTTGAAGTCTACTCTATGGAAAAACAACAAGATCTGGCATAATGCAGGCTGTAGGACTAGTGGGCAGGTTTCAATCTGCACCTAAACAAACTCACTTAAAAGTAGTAAAAATGATATTCAAATATCTACAAGCTACCTTAGACATTGGATTATGGTATCCAAAAACAAAAGAGTTTACTTTGAATGCATATAT
This sequence comes from Picea mariana, assembly GCA_032191745.1. NCBI lineage: Eukaryota > Viridiplantae > Streptophyta > Pinopsida > Pinales > Pinaceae > Picea > Picea mariana. The sequence continues at coordinate 26,898 of JASDQU010683469.1, forward strand.
TGATGCAGATTGGGAAGGTAGTAAAGATGACATGAAAAACACCAGTGGAGGAGCATTCTTCCTAGGGAAGTCTCTGGTGGCATGGCTAAGTAAGAAACAAAAATCTATATCACTATCCACAACAAAAGCATAATACATTGATGCTGCATCTTGCTGCACACTAGTAATCTGTATGAAACAAACCCTAGAAGATTTACAAGTGAAATATGATCATCCAATCACTATCAAATGTGATAACACAAGCGCTATAAGTATCTCTAAGAATCTTGTAATGCGCTCTAAAACCAAACATATACCAATCAAATACCATTTCCTCAGAGATCAAGTTACTCAAAAATTGGTCAAAGTGGAGTATGTAGACACAAAATAACAAATTGAAGACATTTTTACAAAACCCTTACCCATAAGCACATTTGAAAATCTTAGACAGAAATTAGGAGTAATCTCCATCCCTAATTTAACTATAAAATCTCCATCAAAAAATGAAGCACAAAGATAGGGGGAGAATCATCTCAGGGGGAGCATAATCTCTGGGGGAGCATAATATCAGGGGGAGCAAAGAAAGATCCCTTCTGTCATTGTTGTCAAAGGGGGAGGACAAGTAGTAAAATTCAAGCTATAAAACTCAAAAAGAGGGATAATATAGCGAAAGACAATTTTATTGTGTTGTCATCAATGCCAAAGGGGGAGGTTGTTGGAATTCTGGTTGTCATTGATGTCAACAATGCACATGATGCAAGCTCAGGAGAAATAACATTGCATCATGCAGAGATTGTGCAGGACACAAGCTCAGGAGAAACAACGTTTCATAGCTCAGATATCATGTAGGATGCAAGCTCAAAAGAAATGGTGCTGCATCACACAAAACACAAGCTCATGAGAAACAATGTTGCATCATGCATAGATCACATAGGATGTAAGCTCAGAAGAAATAGCGTTGCATCACACAAAGATCGAGCCTTTGAAAAATATTCTAGATCAACGGTGATATATGCACCGCGCTTCGTCCATATAACCTACCACACGTGACATGAAAGTAGTATTAAAACCACATTATTGAGTCCCTTACCATGAACAACATGGAAGTAGTATTAAAACCACATTGTTGAGTCCCCTACCACACGCGACATGGAAGTAGTATTAAAACCACATTATTGAGTTCCCTACCACGCGCGACATGGAAGTAGTATTATAGCCCCATTGTGACAAGTTTTGAGACACAAGAGGCACAACCTCATTATGACAAGTTCCGAGACATGAGAGGCATAGACCCATTGTGACAAGTTTCGAGACACGAGAGGCATAGCTCCATTGCGACAAGTTCTGAAGATATGAGAGGCCTAACCCTATTGCGACTGTTACAAGGAAAATCACTCTATGGAATGGGGTAAACCACAACAAATGGAATGACTGTAGAAATCAACTCTAATCCCAAGTATGATATATAAATGTAAATTCTAACAAGACAAGATAAAGAGCCTACCTCGTCCAGACGTTCGATGAAGACTACCGTTGAGCACGCAACTCAAAGATTTATACCTGCAACTTGTCCTCAACAACCAAGATACACAAGTATATGGTGATAATATATAAAGTTAGCACATACAATAGCATAATCCATTAACATTCATAACAAATATGCCCATGGAATAACAATTCAAATATTTGCAAGATATCAATTGGACGAGAAAAGAGTATTTCTATTAAAATATGATCAACAAAAGTATACAAGTGACAAACTTCCATGTCGGCATGTCTCAGAACTGAGAAACTAAGTCCCTTCCAGTTGGGCCTCCACCACTTCAATCCTCCACCAAAGGCAAGATCATATAAGAGAGACAATGAGGTTCTCCAACAAAGAGGGAAGAGCTTGGGGGATGAACAATGCATTCAAACTTTAAAGGACAAAGGGATGCTGACTCAATGTGAATTGAAAATTTATCCAGAGTATCTTTGCTCTCAAAATTTGAATTCTCTCCTTCTCCATGGTTTGGATATGGCCCATTTTATAGCCTTCAAATGGAACTGAAGGGCTCAGTCAGAACGTTTCCAGTATATGGAAGGTCAAGGATCATGGATCTTGTGACATGACATGGAAACTCGAAACAATTTTTAATTTTGAGCACCAAACTCGATGTACGCGGGCTGTAGTGGTGCAACCTGCGTACACATGTTGTATAACTGATAGGGCACGTATATGTGGAAAAATATGATTTTTTTGATCTGGGAAGTGAAAAAGGGGACTTCAAGTCTGCATAGGGAAATGGAAAGGCCTTCTAAGCAAGTTGAATGGGGTGAGGCAAAATCTTGCTATAACAGATGCCCCCTAATGTGTGAGGTTAGAGGAGTATCTGTGATGGCTGAAATACATTATAATTCCCATAAGTGGAGTAATGGAGACTCAGTTGGAAGAACTAGTTTCTCGTGAGAATATTACAATTCATAATGATTCTGTACACATGGCTACCAATTTGAGTTACACTGCAGATCCATGTGGAAATATACCAAAAAACTGTTCATGGCCATGAATAGGAAATACAAAGTAGATACATGCCATAGGCTGTCATAGTCACAAACAAGGCCCAGTGAAAACCAGTCTTAGAATCAATCTGAAGATATATGTATACAATGAAGTACAGTCTGATCTCCCATGATCACTGAAGTCATATAGGTACTGGTCCAATGAATGATAGAAACAACTCAGGAAAGCTACGACTATAAATTGATTTCTTCAAGTCTTCTACACGATCTGCCAAAGGTGCAAGTCTACATCATGTGAATAGAGGAGTTAAGATCGAACACAATGAGACTTCATTTGATTATCGGTCATTAAGGTATACCACTAACAAACATGAGACAACCTACCAATAATGAAAGTAGGTATCAAGGCGCCGAGTACATTATTACAAGTGTGAATAAAGGTGTTGAGGTTGAACACTTGAAGAATCCATCGATCATGATACATTGATGTATTCCCAACTATCGATGGCGAGAGAACCTTCCACTGATGATTGAAAGCCTCTAGGTACTCATAGGACTCTAGGCCTCGCTTTCAGAATAGATGAGCCAAAGTCGATGGAAGGATACCTGCTGAAAGAAGAGCACTAAGTCATCTTTCATCAGTCAGCACGAGGTTCAAAGCAATAGCTTGATGATTTGGAGGAACTTGGACGAATATGATGTTCACGAACCAATGACCCTGTGTGTCTTTCGCATGCACCATATGCAATTAGTGCATGAAAAAGACCCTCTGAATAGTAGCGCATAAGGAAAACTATAGTCAAAGAAAAGGAAACCACCAATAAGTCTAATTGAATCCAAGACACTACACAAATCCCATTGTGTGAATATATTTCTTCCTGTTGAACACAAGGTAAAACCCCCAGTCAATGACCAATGAGGAGATGTCCATTGTTGGGTTCAAGGTTACCTACCCATAATGAAAGTAGGACTAGGGTGCACGATAGGACTACAAATTCATTTAATTCCAAGACACATTGAGGGCATGGCCGACATGCAAAGTCAAGGGGTCTCATAAATGGCCGACACAAGCTTATAAACATCCTTTGAACAAGAGAATGAGACATATGGAGGACTCTGACATCATAGACTTGATAATGAAACTTTGTGATGCAGGAGGCACCAATCAAACTCTACATAGGGACTCGAAGAGTAACCAGTGGAAGGAGTAAACTCTAAGTAACAAGCTCAACTTCCTAAGGTCATGCTAAACCCAAACTTTGGATGACAAGTTGACTCAAAAGTTTGTGCTCTGTTCAAAGGTGACACGACTGCTGCCAATATGAGATAATATTCTTTTCCCGACCGTCTTTTTTTGTTTTTTCATAAGCAAATGAATGCTATGATACAATGGAGGAAACGAGTGTCGTGAGTAAGAAACAAGTTCCAATAGTGGAACATACCTATGCTGAATTCAAGGAGGTGCATGCAGGATGTGGACACTCGGGGGAATGTTTCCTCTTAGGGTATAGGGTGTCAAGCTGTAAAGGATATAAACAAGGCTTTTCTTGGCTGGTGATGAAAATTGTTGAGGTAATGGGCTTGTAACAAGAAAGTGTGAACCATTGATAGGCTCAATACTGCAAGTAGGATAATGGAACACAATTACAACTTAACTCCAAAGAATGTCCTTTTTCGTAAATTTAGTCCCCTAGGCCCGAAAAAGTATAAAACAATACCCAGGAGAACTCTTCTATCCACTAGTGACTAGAGTATTCCTTTTTCAAAATTAGTCTACTTTGTCCAAAAAGGGGTTAAACTTACACCAAATAGATGTCCTTTCAAAGCCATTTAACGAGTGTGAAAGAGACAAGTTCATTTGACAATATTTTTTCTCTTTTACAAAGTCAGAAAAGAGCTTAACTAAGACTTAGTGGAAGTCCCATAGGTATAGGTTTAATTCTTATGAGTGAGAATATTAGGTTTGAACGCAAAGTCATATTGGAACTATAAGGGATTGTTGGTCCTATGGAAAAAATATCTGCATGGGCACTAGATGGCACAACGGTTCTAACTAGGGAAACCATGTTTTGTAAGCCTCTACCATTCAATAACGAAACTTCTAATAACAGTAGGAAGGTTCCATATCACTAGTAAATGGGTTCATACCTAAGGAATATGGATCACAGTCATAGGATAGTGCAAATATGCAAGATGGAGTGGCAACCTATCCTATATGTTGGTCAAAGAAAATACTTGCCGAAGTCACGAACGGGCGATATGACGCTAGAAATTGCAAAAATCCTTGGACAAAACCACCAAAACCAACTTCTTCCACTGCTCTATTAGTCCATTAGCTCAAAAAATAAATAAAAACTATGTAAAGTGGGTAATTTTTTTCTACAAATAGTAAAAATGACCAATTTTACCATACTAATTGACTTTTTTACCCACATAGTGCATTTTGGACCAATTTTCCCATGATCTTGAAGTGTCGATTGTGGGAGCTATGAGCGATAGAATTGACAACCGTCTGGACCAAGTAAGTACTCTTGCTCTCTTCTTCATTTCTAGTGGTTTACAATTTCAAATTAGGCCCCATTTTTTGAGTTTTAAAGGGCGCAAATTATGAATTAGTGTGTATGCGGGCTGTAGTTCACCGAGTCGCTATATGGAGACATGTATGTGGGAAAAACAAAGCCTTCCCATGTCTATGTGGCCCTACACTCGACTGTTAACATTACAACTCGTGTACAGGTCCACAAACAAGTTTTTTATAGAGTTTGACTCAAAAGGAAAGCCCTTTTTTGATGAACACCATGTGAAATGGTGTTGCGTAAAAGCTCTATAACAGTGCTATATTCAACCACATTATTCATTGATGGCCCTAGAAAAATGCCACCTGAAGACACCAGTTGACCCTCGGATGAATAAACGACCCAAGCGACGGAAGCCAAGTTGAGTGTATGACGACTTACATCGTCTGTGAATCCTAAGTAAATTGAAGACTCTGTTGACATCTTCCAACCAAGGGAAAAATCGATAGGGAAGCCAATGACACAAAGGAAAATATATATATACACTAAGATACACTAGTATACAAAGAGTCACGCCCAAGCTTTGGGCTCAAGCATAATATCTTTTCAAGTAGAGCCCATTTCTGGCCTCAACCAACATATTCCCTTCGTAATCCTCTTATTCATAGATCATTTTTCTAAAACACGTCACACGACATAAGGACCATGCCACATGGGGTTGAACTTTCCTATCTGCAATGGTCCTTTGGCTTGGTAATGCAAGAGGACCAAGTCAACCTCAACGTACTACCGAGGATAGATAGTCTTATCATATTGGACTTTGACACATCGTTTGTTCGCTTCGATAGTTGTAGAGGTGTCTCGACACTGATCATCTAGGCTCTCTAGGTGTACGAGGCATTTTTTAAGATCGAAAGTGTTAGGTAGGAGCTTAACTTCTAGTCTAAAGGAATGGATTTCACATTCAATAGGAAGGATTGACTCCACATCGTGTACTAACTGAAAAGGAGAAAAACCGGTCGAAGTCTTAACCGAGGTTTGGTATGCCCAAAGCATAGGGTAAAGCATTAGATGCTAGTCAGATTTGCTCTGGTTGACAGTTTTTTGTAAAATGGTCTTGAGAGATTTTTTCATAGCCTCTACTTGTCCATTTTCCTGGGGATAGTAAGGGGAAGAATGACCATGCTTAAACTCCAGTTTCTATGCTAATTCCTTCATCATTTCATTCTAAAAGTGACTGCCATGATCAATGACAATCTCCCTTGGGATTCTAAACCGGGCTATAATTTCATTGAACACAGAAAATGTTGTAGTCTTACCATCATATTTAATCTTAGGCATGGCCTATGCCCATTTAGTGAAGTAGTCTATGACCACGATAATATGTTGATGCCCACCAGCCGAAACGGGGTTGCAGTTTACAAAATCCACCCCCCACTTGGTGAAGGGACCAACGATGATGACCAGGTGAAGAGGGGCTAGATGTGAGTGAATTTTTCGAGTGAACACTTGGAAAGGGTGATACTTCTGGACTGCTTCGACACAATATTTAAAAATAGATGGCCAAAAATAACCAACTCAATTTTTTTTTTGGGTTGTCGCAAGCCCAGATAGATGAACACCACAATCCCCACTGTGACAGTCATTAAGAACAGACTCAACTTCCTCGTGAGTGAAGTCATTATGCAATATATTTTCTATGCCTCTACGATACAAAGGGTCATCGACGATAAGGTATCTTTTAGCTTGATACCGTATATGCCGTTGATTGTCTCTCGACAGATGCTGAGAGAAATTCAAGGTTTGAAGATAGATCAAAATGTCTCCATACCAGGGGTTCGAAGATGAGATAAGGAAAATATGTTCATCCACTAATGAATCATCATGAATAACATCCTCATCTAGTCGAGGTAATTCCGATATTAACTCGGAAAAAACTAGCGATTTATTAGATTTCACTAAAGCAAAATTGAGGTCAAACTCCTGCAAAATGACAATCCACTTATTATATTCCCTCCCTATGATATGCCTAGTAAGGACGTATTAAAATGGATTGACATCAACAACTACTGTATTTTTTCAAAGCAATATATAGTGTCGTGATCTTTGAACCACGTGTACGACATCCAATGCTAGCTTCTGAATGTGAGAGTACTTAAGTTCAGGGCCAACCAAGTTTTGACTAAGGTAGTAGACAACGTGCTCATGGAGCTCATCATCCTCCTAAACTAGAACCATACCAACCATCCCTTCAGACATGTCAATATAAAGAAAATAATCTCTACTGTAGTCCAGAGGATTCAATAGAGGCGTCGATACCAAGGCTTTCTTAAGGGAATCGAAGGATTCCTGGGCTTGCTCATCCCATATAAATGGAGTGTCCTTCTTCAAGAGACACATGAAACCCTTAGTAATGTTGGCACAATTTACTATAAACTAATGTAAGAAGTTAGCTTTCCCCTGTAAACCTTGAAGTTGACGAATGTTGCGCGGGGGAGGCAATCAAAGTATTGCATTAACCTTCATAGGATCCACCATGATCCCATTCTCAGAAACTAAGAATCCTAAAAGATGACTAGAACTAACACAAAAGATGCATTTGTGAGGGTTTAAATGGATGCGATAACGACATCTCTCAAAAACTAGTTGAAGGTGGGAATATTGATCTACTCTCTTGTGAGAGTGACTAGCAAGATCATCAAGGTAAGCTTCAACAAGGTGTTTAAGATCGTGAAAAGCGAAGGTCATGGCGCGCTGGAAGGTAGCTTCCACATTTTTAAGTCTGAAAGGAATTTTATGGTATGCAAAAGTACCCCAAGGACAAATAAATGTTGTCTTATGTTTATCCTTGGGTTTGATTTGAATTTGATTGTATCCTAAAAATATGTCCCTAAAAGAAAAAGCCTATCTTCCCACACACTCATGGAGAATTTGATCATTGAAAGGTGTTGGGAAGTTGTCTTTAGGACAAGCCTTATTCAGGTCTCGAAAATCCATACACACACGGATGGTTCCTTGCTTCTTATTCACGGGAATGGGGTTGGATACCCATTCAGTCAACGGAACCGGGTAGATGAAACCAACATAAGTAGTTTCTCCACCTTTTCCTTAATAATAGGGGCCTTCCTAGGATCAACAACTCTAAGTCGTTGTCAAATAGGTTTATCATCTAGATAGGTTTTGATCTCATGTTCGACAATAAGAGGGTCAATTTCTGGCATCTCTTCATATGATCAAGCGAATACATGAAAAAACTATTTGAAGAGATTGGTGTAGATATGAATTTATTTAGGCGAACAATTTGCACCGATATATACATTTTCAACTTTGCGAGGGATTCGAGAGATGTCGATCGTGATGGTAGGAGAAATAATCACCATGTTTCCTTCGACATAAATTCCATGCGTATCTAGTGAAACCATAGTGTGACCGACCATCTCACTCAAGGTAGATCTAAAATCGTCTTGTTCGATCCTAACAAGCTCTAGGAGGAAGTAAGAGAGATGATACATATCA